>BDJD01000525.1:12573-35908 GCA_002564525.1 Rosa multiflora
TCTCTCTCTCTCTCTCTCTCTCTCTCTCTCTCTCTCTCTCTCTCTCTCTCTCTCTCCTCTCAATTCTCATCGTCTCTTTCTCCATTCTCATTGATCTTTTATATCCTTTTTCACTCTTGATAGCTCTAAAAAAATTCCACATTAGAGTAGTCCTATCTAGTTCTCTCCCACTTCAAGTCTTCATTCTTCATTGAGAGATCTAGAAGCAAAATGAAGCTCATCAGTAATCCTTAGACCCTAGTCACGACTCAGTTATGATTAATTGATTTGTATCCACATATAAATAAATATTTGTTTTAGTATTTGTTTTATTTTGAGGGTTTTATGTGAGATCTTTTTGTAATTTATTTTGTTGCAAATTTTCATTTGTATTGAATAGTTGGCCTCTTTTGTAGGCTTATTAATGAGGTATAATTGATTAGACATTGTTGGCTATTTGATTTTATTTTATTAAATTAGATATTGTCTATTTGTTTAAGTATACGTTTCAGTTCAGACAAAAAAAAAAGTATACGTTTCAGCTATGAATTTAATGAGATTTTGATGATTTTGTCTTCCTTATTTTTATATAAGACTACAATTTAGAGGGCCGCATTTTAAGCTTTCGCACAAGGGCTCCGAAAAGTTTGAGACGGCCCTGTCACTGCTATGTCAAAGCAAATAGAGTAGTCATTCGTGCATTCTTTGCTAATTGGTACTTGTTAGAATACATAGATTTTGTAGGGACTTCTAGTATTATTTCAGGATATTTTCTCTATGCTTATTGTAATATGAGGTTCAGGTTCTATGTCCCATGTATTCTGCTATTTAATTATTAAAAAAAACAAAAACAAAAAACAAAAATTAGTTAGATATATAACTGAAGGGAATTCCCCCAAGGAGAATTCTACAAATGGTCACTCAACTATGACTCATTCGACACTTTGGCCACTCAAGTTTCAAATATATCACTTTGGTCACTTAACTATTACACTGTCAATCATTTTAGTCACCCAAAGGACATTTTATCTCACTTTGATCACTTCTCCCAATCATTCTAATACATATTTATCAATTTTTCACAATTGGTTAGATGAAAATATCATGAATATTGTGGCAAATATTTTTTCAATGAAAAAAATTAAAGAAGTGACTAAAGTAAATAACAGAGTTAAAGTTGAATGACCAAAGTGATATATTTAAAAGATAAGTGACCAAAATGTCAAATAGGTAAAAGTTGAGTGACAATTTGTGATATAGGAGATTTCTCCCATAAAGATGCATGTACGTCTTCATGAGGCTTTCATGAGGCTTTATATATTAATAGTTTTCCACTTATATATATGCCTCTGTGCAGCTGCGGTACTTTGTATGAATGTGTCCCATCAGATGCTCCTGGAGCCCTGGAGGAAGAGAACTTGGCAACGTACTTTTTGACCCAAGGATGTTTCTGGAGGAAGAGATCGAGTTCGAAAAACGAGTCGAGTCAACTCTATCTCCCTCTGTGTAGTCTGCTTTTTGAGGATTCTATACCCACAATAACTAATAATCGACAAGATTTTAATTTGCTCCCGCAGGGTTGAAGTAGGACCTCACCTTATATGTTTTTCAACGGGAATCAAGTCCTATTGGTCGATTAAGTTGGCTTGATAATTTGGAATATTTTTAAGATATGGAATCCATGCACACGTCAACTAGCTATCAATAAGCTGGAACTGAGTTAGCTAGCTAGCTTGCCCTATAAATACGTTAACAATAATATTCAGGAAATTCATAACCAAGCAATAGCAATAATTCTAAGTGTCTTGCATGAAGAGGTAGAGAATGGAGTTGAGCCAAGAATGACTTGCTACAACTGAATTACATAATCATCGACCGATCTCGTTCTTGATCTGAGATCTCGATGACTTGCTTGAATTACTTAATCATCGACCAATCTCGCTCTTGATCTGAGATCTCGATCTCGGTCATGAATATATGCAGCAAGTTGTTATTGCCTCTGTTTGGTTCTCTATCTTCTCATGTCAGACGTACCCTTGGAAAGCCAGCACTGCTTCATCCAGCTAGGTAATACTCATTTTATGTAGTATTACATTGAACTTGAATTATCTGTGGCGAGAGCGCAAAACAGTTACGCCGGCCTAGCTAAACGCATATCCGTCTCTCAAAAGAGGAATAGTCTAGCCATCCAAAGAATTCCCACTGTTTTTGCCTTAACATGATGGCGAATCCTTGAATAAAAGATAAAATGGTACATGGAGGCCATAGGGTTTTCCTAAAAGTTTTCATGAGATTATCTCTGTGTTAAGATTGTTCTTAGTCTAGCCTAGCTTTACTTCCACTATATATAGATTCTTGAATTATGTCTACGTTTTGCAAAATTTGCCAGTGAGTTAACTGCTTCTTAATTAATTGAATAAGATTTACTTTTCTCATTCGTATGTGATGGAGATGTGTGCGTGTGCGTGTGCGTGTGTTATCGATGTAAAATGCCTTGGTGATCTATCATAAAAATGTATATCATTGCAATCTATGTGAATTAGTTAAAATCCTCCGAAAAGTTTGAGACGGCCCTGTCACCGCTATGTCAAAGCAAATAGAGTAGTCATTCGTGCATTCTTTGCTAATTGGTACTTGTTAGAATACATAGATTTTGTAGGGACTTCTAGTATTATTTCAGGATATTTTCTCTATGCTTATTGTAATATGAGGTTCAGGTTCTATGTCCCATGTATTCTGCTATTTAATTATTAAAAAAAACAAAAACAAAAAACAAAAATTAGTTAGATATATAACTGAAGGGAATTCCCCCAAGGAGAATTCTACAAATGGTCACTCAACTATGACTCATTCGACACTTTGGCCACTCAAGTTTCAAATATATCACTTTGGTCACTTAACTATTACACTGTCAATCATTTTAGTCACCCAAAGGACATTTTATCTCACTTTGATCACTTCTCCCAATCATTCTAATACATATTTATCAATTTTTCACAATTGGTTAGATGAAAATATCATGAATATTGTGGAAAATATTTTTTTTTCAATGAAAAAAATTAAAGAAGTGACTAAAGTAAATAACAGAGTTAAAGTTGAATGACCAAAGTGATATATTTAAAAGATAAGTGACCAAAATGTCAAATAGGTAAAAGTTGAGTGACAATTTGTGATATAGGAGATTTCTCCCATAAAGATGCATGTACGTCTTCATGAGGCTTTCATGAGGCTTTATATATTAATAGTTTTCCACTTATATATATGCCTCTGTGCAGCTGCGGTACTTTGTATGAATGTGTCCCATCAGATGCTCCTGGAGCCCTGGAGGAAGAGAACTTGGCAACGTACTTTTTGACCCAAGGATGTTTCTGGAGGAAGAGATCGAGTTCGAAAAACGAGTCGAGTCAACTCTATCTCCCTCTGTGTAGTCTGCTTTTTGAGGATTCTATACCCACAATAACTAATAATCGACAAGATTTTAATTTGCTCCCGCAGGGTTGAAGTAGGACCTCACCTTATATGTTTTTCAACGGGAATCAAGTCCTATTGGTCGATTAAGTTGGCTTGATAATTTGGAATATTTTTAAGATATGGAATCCATGCACACGTCAACTAGCTATCAATAAGCTGGAACTGAGTTAGCTAGCTAGCTTGCCCTATAAATACGTTAACAATAATATTCAGGAAATTCATAACCAAGCAATAGCAATAATTCTAAGTGTCTTGCATGAAGAGGTAGAGAATGGAGTTGAGCCAAGAATGACTTGCTACAACTGAATTACATAATCATCGACCGATCTCGTTCTTGATCTGAGATCTCGATGACTTGCTTGAATTACTTAATCATCGACCAATCTCGCTCTTGATCTGAGATCTCGATCTCGGTCATGAATATATGCAGCAAGTTGTTATTGCCTCTGTTTGGTTCTCTATCTTCTCATGTCAGACGTACCCTTGGAAAGCCAGCACTGCTTCATCCAGCTAGGTAATACTCATTTTATGTAGTATTACATTGAACTTGAATTATCTGTGGCGAGAGCGCAAAACAGTTACGCCGGCCTAGCTAAACGCATATCCGTCTCTCAAAAGAGGAATAGTCTAGCCATCCAAAGAATTCCCACTGTTTTTGCCTTAACATGATGGCGAATCCTTGAATAAAAGATAAAATGGTACATGGAGGCCATAGGGTTTTCCTAAAAGTTTTCATGAGATTATCTCTGTGTTAAGATTGTTCTTAGTCTAGCCTAGCTTTACTTCCACTATATATAGATTCTTGAATTATGTCTACGTTTTGCAAAATTTGCCAGTGAGTTAACTGCTTCTTAATTAATTGAATAAGATTTACTTTTCTCATTCGTATGTGATGGAGATGTGTGCGTGTGCGTGTGCGTGTGTTATCGATGTAAAATGCCTTGGTGATCTATCATAAAAATGTATATCATTGCAATCTATGTGAATTAGTTAAAATGTCCTTGGCTCTAGGTCACTACTACAAAAATTGAATCAGACGACGCATCATAGTTTTCCGTCGTCTGATTGATTTTTATTTTTTTGGACGTCGTTTTTATAAAATCTGTCGTCTGATGTGGAATTATGAGTTAGCTCAGAAGACGTTTAAGGATAGAACCGTTGTGTGACCCTAAAAAAATTGAGCGGCAAGTTTCCCACCATGTCTGTGGTGCCAAACCCTATCGCAAACTCCAAATTTTCCCCCAACATGTATTAATCATACGACGAGAAATAATAAAACTGTGGTCTGATTAATATGTTTGACAGAAAGGAGGGATATTTCCCACCACCATTCTTCTCCAACTCTCCAAAGAGGGAAGTCAATTTAATAGGAGACAAACCCTAAATTTAAATGGCTACATTCAGACCGCGTTCTTACACAAATCTGTTGTGTGAGTCCTTGTACAAATTGATAGGGCCTCACAAATCTGGCAGAAACCCCAACACTAACATAACAAAAATAACAAAATAGCAAAACCCTCTCTCGACAGCTAGCGTCTCACTCTATTTTGACTCGTCTCACTATCGATAAATCCTCACTCTGTCGCTCTCTTGGTCGCCTCACTCTCGACAGACCCAAACCAAAACCAGAATCCTCACTTTCCCAAACCCTCATTCTTCTCTCTATCTCTCTATCTCGACAGACCCAAACCAAAACGAAAATCCTCACTCTCTAGCCAAAACCTCACTCTCCCAAACCCTCATTCTTCTCTCTAACCAATCTCATCTCTCTGCGAATGGGATTGAGCCGGTGAACTGAGATTGAGCCGATTCCCTTAGAGCGAAGCATTGTTGGCCAGTTTAGCCTCTCCGACTGGTTCCCGTCGCACCCAGCTGCAGGTCGAGACCGAGTTGTTTCTTTTTCCTGTCGCACCCAGTTGTGAGACCGAATTGCAGGTATCAAAATCGTTTCTTTCTGTTGATTCTCTTCGATTCTGTAACTGGGTTCTGATTATTGCGTCTTGTTTTCACTTGGGTCCTCTCAAGTTTTGATCTTTTTGTTGTAATTATCATGGGGTTTTCTGGATCAACATGCAAACAAGGAGAACTTTAAGGAGTTGTTATTGCAACTGGTATCCATACTTTCTTTCGAAAGTCAGCTGATCTTGTGGAGAAAACTAATACATGCATGTTAGCCATTTCCAACAGGTATTTATTTCACATTCTCCACATTGTATTAATCATAGATGAGCTAATCTTATGGGTTAATAGATGGGAACAATTTCTATACATTGTATTAATGGCCGATTTCACCGATGCTAAATGTTAACAAAAAGTAGTATTTAATTGTTTGATGGTTGCAGCTCTTAACATCAATTGGAAACTTCTGCATCTATTCAATTGTTGTTGGAATTTGGAACTCAGAGGAGGCCTGCCCATTCTTACTGGTGCCAACACTAGGCTAAGCAACATGGCAAGTACTAAGGATGTGTCCCAAGGATCACAGACAGTAGCTCGACTTGTAGACATGGAGCTGCAAGGTACTTGGCCATTGTATGATGTAGAAAATGGCAAAAAAGTTGACAGAAACAGAGAGAAGACAAATGTACAAATGAGCATCCTAAATTTGTGTATGAATATTTGGGAAATACTCCCTATTTGATATCAATTTACTGAATTCATTTTACATGTGGTGGGATTTGAATTAATTTGATTGTTATATATTTTGTAACTATTAGACAACAAGAATAAATGAAAAGCATTGTCCGACATGTTATAGCACAATGATAAAAGCTCAATGCGTCGTCTCAAAGCACAAATACATTTAATTGTTAGTCTTCACACGACACTTTTTGTCAAAAGAACTATCGAATGTATACAATAGTCACAATGGCTACAAAATAAAAACTGTCGTCTGAATAAAATGCACATAACGGTTATAAAATAAAGCGACATCTAAATCGCAGTCACACAACAACTACATCTTATGCCCGTTGTCTGAATAACAGTCACAATAACTAATGCTGTCGACAGGCTGCCAACATGCTGCCGGCATGCTGCCGAGCCCTTCACACTACGGTTCCCTACAATCGACCTTCATCAGACGGCGCCTCGATAGACGACGCTTTACCTCCATATCAGACGACGGTTTTTAGCCGTCGTCTGATTCAATTTTTGTAGTAGTGGGTTGTCATATTAGTAGTAATTTCAATCAGATTCTACTCTATCATCACCTGGAAGTGCATATATATTATCACGAAGGGGGTGCTGCTTTACAAGAGAAATAGGAAGTAAACATTGTTAGCTATATATGCATGTGCTTATATATCTGCATATATATATATATATATGTACGTAGTTGTCAGAAAGAAAGTGATCGAGCATATGTGCTCATACATTTGTGTCAATACTTATAAAGTTGCTCCAATAAAAAATAAATATAAACATTCGTCCCTGGAAAGAACAAACACATACATACAAAACATGGCAGAAACGTTCTTATTCAAATACATATTTATCCCGGGAATATTTTCAGGCACGTGCCTGCATGGGAGTTTATTTTTTGAATAATGAATGGGAGATTATTTGTGCACATAAAATGGTACAAAAATATAAACTTAGATGATTGCATGTCCAGCAAAAAAAGAAATAACATTGATGAATATGAACAATCTCATGAAGAAAAAATGATATAAGCACATGCAGATATCCGAAACAGAAATTGTGTCTGTTAGAGAACAATTAATATTATCCGGCACATGCGATCTTTGATTAAGGTCGGGATGTTGATCTTTGACCATATATTGATTTTTTTTCCAGTATTTGGATATGTCGATGAGCTCTATCTTTAATTTGTTCGATATTATGTCCACCATAACTTTCTGGCATATCCGGTGGAGGTTAGCATTGTTAGAATCGATTAAAGAAGTCCTAAACAACATAAATTGTAGACCTAGATTTCAATTACAAAATAACCATGTGAAAAACTAGGTTTGGCAATATCAATATGACATTTCATCATCTATAAATTGAATTTAGGCTTTTTCGTATATGAATGAGAACCTTATCTTGCTAGAATAACCAGTAGGGAATGAAGTTAAGTATTATTCTGGTAGACTGCAGAAAGTTATAGGCTTATAGCATATAGCAAAATTTCCTACAAAGCTGAAATTTTTACCTCATTTTAATATGATCAAAAAAAAAAAAGGATAAACGTGGAGCTATTGGCTTATTCAGCTTATTTTAGATTTTCTTGGTTTTTAACCCTAAAACTTGAATATAATACGTTTTTTCTTTTAATTGAGCAAGTCAAGTTATGTTCCATATTTGTTTAAAAAGAGGCTAGCTTAATTGAAGCTGTATATATAGAATTAGTTGCCACGTTTATATTACGCATGGAGTGAAAGGCATGAGTGAGACTTAATCATGAAATGATCTAGCTTGGGTCCATAAATAGAACTACTAGCTACCATGCATCTTAGAAATACAATTAGTATATACGTAGTTTTAAATGGCCTCAAAAACTCTCCCTCCCTTCACAAGTCTCACTCTCAATCTCCTTTTCATTCTCCTTTCTCTCCTCTCTTGTCCAACTTCATCAGAATCCCAGAGTCACACAAACTCATCATCATCGCCATTCGAGTTTCTGGAGCATCTCAAGGGGTCTCACAAGGGTGATCACATTCAAGGCATCCACGACCTCAAACTCTACCTTGAAAAATTCGGTTACTTAAGCTACGGAAACGACAAGAACCACACTCATGCTGACGATGACGATTTCGACGACGTCGTTGAGTCGGCCGTCAAGGACTACCAGCACTACTACCACCTCAGAGCCACCGGAACCCTTGACGGAAAAACCGTTTCCAAGATGATGGCGCCACGTTGCGGTGTGCCAGATCATATTGGCGTCGACAAAATCGACAATAGTAAAAAGGATCACATTAATGAAGTCTCTCACTATTCTTTCTTCAGCAAAAAGCAAAAATGGCCTCCTGCCAAGTACCAGCTCACCTACGCTTTCGCTCCGGGCACTCCATCCGAAGCCAAGACTCCGGTTGCACAAGCTTTTCAAACGTGGGCGGCCAGCACTCACTTCAAGTTCAGACGACACAAAGATTACAAGAAGGCTGACATAAAGATCAGTTTCGAACAAGGGGATCACGGAGATGGGAGCTCATTTGACGGCGCCGGTGGGATTCTAGCTCATGCTTATGCACCGACTTATGGAAAGCTCCACTACGACGCCGACGAGCCCTGGTCCATCGGCGCCTTGGAAGGTTATTATGACTTGGAGACAGTGGCTTTGCATGAGATTGGTCACCTTCTCGGACTTGCTCATAGCTCGGTTGAGGGAGCTATCATGTACCCTTACATCTCTTCTGGAGTTACCAAGCTGGATTTGCATCATGACGATATTCACGGAATTAGAGCTTTATACAAATCTTGATTAATAAGCCAAAGTGGGTTTAGTGTGTTTTAGTTTATTTAAGTTGATTTGCTTGTGGTATTATTTGGAGGTTTTGTTCTCGCTTAATCAGGGGTTGAAGCCTAAATAAGGTCTTGCCTAATTTATGTGTTCTAAAATTCAGATGCTAGAATTTAAACTTTAAACCTGTGTTCATTGCTGCGTCAAGATTTAAATCTGATTTTTGCATGCGTCCTACCGTCTTCCTTGTATTGAAAGAAGATAGCAGAAGTTTGGCACAAAGAAGAGGCATTAATTTATTTAGGTGAAAATACTATCTTAACGCATTAATCCTGACCCAATTTTAAAAGCAGCAAACATTTTGAGGTGAAAATGTTTGTTTTTCTATAGAAGAAAATATAATATACATTTCTATAGAGCGACGTCGTGATGATATGAACAATAATGCTTGTATTTGTTTACCATGAAGCCTAGCGATGATTAACCATAAAGCCTAGCGATGATTATCTCAGTTTTCATGATGGCTTGGTATATGAACATATTTGGCTCATTTCTAAACAACTAACTTTTTAGGGTCTAAGGTTTGTCAGACTGTATATGGTATTGGAACGTAGAATGTAGACAGGTTTTTCTTCTGGCCGGCAAGTGTAGAATATAGGTTCCAAAAAGTTCTTGGCTCGATTTCCCTACTTATTTGTACATTCATTTATGGTTAAGATGAGGCCCTACCTATAAGTTTCCTCAATGATCAATTACTGCAAGATTTAATTAACCAGGAAGCCTAGTGATGATTATCTACATGTTGTGTTGTTATTAATGACATGAACTATAATGCTTGTATTTGTTTTTCAGGGCTGAAGTGCTTGAATACATGAAGAGAACAGACATACTCATAAAACGACTCCTAGAGAACTAGCTTGTACAGGTTTATTCAAATGGTGGCCGGGTTGCTGTTGGGGTGGTGGTTATGACTACTGTGGTAATGTTAGGGAGGAAGGAGCTCAGCTTTGCAGAGATGGCCACCTTAGCTATTATGGATGTAATTATTTGTGGAAGCTTTGGAGTTTTGTTTTTTGTTTTGGAGATACAAGAGAGATCCGTAGATGTGATCCTTTCTATTTTGTGGATACAAGTAGCATTATTAGATCCATTTATGGGATTATAATAGCTATTTATTATGAAAAAATTACTGTTTATTTGGTCAATTTTTGGTTCCAGAATCTGAATCTTGCCATTACCAAATCAAACAACAGTAGGAAAAATGAAAAATATGTCATCTGATGAGATTTATAGGGTAGAATCAAACAAAATTTCTAGAATTCACACAATAGTTTTTATTGATATCATTGTTGGATACACACAAAAGCAACAACTATTAGGAAAAACCATTGTCTCAAATGGTAGATTATAACGGTTAGAGTTATATGTGTCATGTGAAAGCACACATGCACTGAATTTTTAAGTCACCACACCACATCTATGCCAGTGTGTATAGAATTTACACAATGTCTTAAAAATAAAAAAAAACAACTTCTGAACAACAAAGAGACAAGGCTGGGATCATTAAAACCGTGGTGTGAATAAAAGTCACACCACAACAAATTGTTGTCGACAGATCTGTCGATCCCATCAGACGACTGAGTCAGTTGCACGGCATCGACCCTATGATCGGTATACAACAGTTGAAAAACCATCGTCTAATGACATTTCATCAGACGACGCTTCGATAGACCACAAAAATTTACAACGTGAGACGATAATTTTAAACCATCGTGTGAAGTTTTTTGTGTAGTAGTGGACCAAAGTTCCTAATTAGTAAACACTTGGGGAATTATATATATGCAACGAGATGCAAACATTTTTAACTCATTGCATAATAATAAAAAATAATAAAAATGAGAGCTCTCGCTCTCCCTTCTCTCTGGCGGCTAACTCTAGGGTTTTGTCGTTCGATTTCCTTGACCTGCGACGGATTTCGCGGAGCCTGGCCTTCGAGTCTTCTAGACTCGAGCATCTTCCCCTTTCAACCAGTCGGTTGCTGCACCTTCATCCCGTCAAGGGTTTGGCCTGTGTTCACGCCGCTCTCCTCTTTTGGGAGGGAGATGGGTGGCGGTGTTGTGGTCTGGGGGACCCAAACCAGATATGGGATCCCGACCCTATTGTCTGGTGGCGGTTGATTGCTATGCGTCGAGCACTTGGACGCAGGAGTTCGTCTTGGCTTTAGGCGGTGTCGAGGATGCAGGGGTCCCTAGGTCAAGGTACTACGGATGACGATGGTGCCAAGTCCTCCTAGCAAAGGGTCTTCCGATCTATGGCTCGGCGGAATAGGATGAGGTGTGCTGGGGCTGATTGAGGTTGGCGGTGGCGGCACTGTAGGTTCTTCCATTGGCGACTTTCGACGGCTGTAGTGGGAGCGCAGACGTTTGGGTGTCTAGAGAAGGTCTGATACAGTGCCCATATACTTGGGTGTCCAAATCAGTTTCAGGTGGGATTAGACTTTTGTCAAGTTTGCTTTGGCAGATTTGATTTTGGGCCCGGGCCGGATTTGAATCTGTATTTGGGACCCGGGTCGTATTCAAATCCGGATCTTGGATTCGAGACAGATGCCCATATTGATCTGGTATTGGTTATGGTTCTTAGGAGTTCGTTTGCTAATTTTCAAGTTTTTGACACCCTCGGTTACTTTCAGACTCCTGGTGAGTGATTCACCTCTCCTATGTAATCATATCACCGGTTACGGTTACAGTTACTTTTACTTTTACACTGCTGTCGTGACATATGTAGTGCGATGTCGTTCGACATCCTGGTTACCTTCCATTCTAGATGCGTATGTGCATCTTGTTATCTTTTATTGTTTTTTCGTCATTATAGATGCGTTTGTGCATCTTGTTATGTTTTTTTGTTTTATTTCGATGCTTATGTATTGCTCCATGTACTCAGTTTTCATCTAATATAGTTTGACATCTTTCCTCTCAAAAAAAAAAACTCATTGCATATTGTTTAAGTTCTCTTATCATAGCAGTGCTAGCCAAAAATTAATTCCCCTAGCTGAATGCTTTGTACCCTCAATGAAAAGCACTTAGATAAATTTATATATCAAGATATTATCCTTATTTCTGTTGGTCTAGAGTTATTCAATTGTTACTTTGCTAAAGAACCTTGATAGCTAGATTCAATAGTTCCATGTCCACTACAGCATTCCTTCATGTAGCTTTTGCAGCATCCACCAAATTCTCTTTTTTCCAACATACAGGCCATCGGTTGTGAACAACACACCTCATTTCCCCTTGTTTCTAAGCTGATGCAAGGATGTGGGGACGCTGATTCTGTGTGGTTACTACTCTGAACAATATCGATAGTCATATGAGGAGGTGATTTTTGATCTTGATGATGATAATGCTGATGTTGTTGATGATGATGATGATGCTCCTCACAGCTTGTTCTAGCTATTTGTTCAGAAGCTTCATTGCTGCTATGTTCTTTGTCACAATGACTTGAGTGGCAATGATCGATACTCTTTGATCTCCAATTTTCCTCCAAAGAAGCAGCAGAATGGTGGTTGCAGTCTTTTTTCTCATGGATTCCATGACTCTCTCCACAACTACCATGACCATGCCTTACAGTCAAGTGAGTGCACCCATGATCTTCACATGAGCTGAAATTTTCAGTCTGCAAACAGCCATGCTTGTGATTAATTTGTGACTCCAGATCATGATTATCACAGTTCTTTGCCTCATGCAAGTCATCATTTCTTGGGCAACTGTGAATCTCCTCCGAACCCTCACACTTACAATTGTCAGCCAAGCTTGCCTTCAGAGGACTAGGCTGGCAGTCTGATCCACAACTCTGAGAAGAACACTTTGGAGGTTCACACGCTACTACAGTTTTGCTTTCCGAGCAACAATGCTGGTTTGTGTGAGTGTGGTTTTGCCTATTGCTTCCATGGTTATGAGATCTGCACCTTCCATGATCATGGTGCTTTGCCTCATGTAAGTCACTACTGCATTTATGATTGCCAGGCAAGCTCGAATTAGAACTAGGCCTGCATTCTGATTCGCACCTCTGAGAAGCACACCTTTGAGACTTGCACGCTTCTGCAACTTTTTGGTCAGAGAAACACTTCTGGTTTCTGTGAGAGTGGCTGTGTTCATGTTTTCCATGATTATGTACATGTTTCTCTCCATGCCTGTGAGTTCCTTGCAAAAGTAGCATGCTGTTCAATATCACAAGCAAGCATGTCCCAACATCTGCAAGAACTGCTGCCCAAACAAGTGGATGTCCTGCAAATGCCAGTGCAAGAATACCAACTTTAGTACTGATTGATAAGATCACATTCTCGATCACTTTTCGTTTCGCTCTTCTTGCAAGCTGGATTGCCTTCGGTAGTTTCCTGACATCATTTGACATTAAAATGATATTCCCAGTGTCTTGAGCAAGGGCTGACCCTGAAATGCCCATCGAGATACCAATATCAGCTGTGGCCAAAGCAGGGGCATCGTTGATGCCATCCCCAACCATGGCTGTGTTTCCTTCCATTTTAAATTCTTTAATGATTTTTGCCTTGTCTTCAGGAAGAAGTTCTGCGTGCACTACATCCAGAGCTTGCTCAAGCTGCAGATCAGGTAAAGTTGCAACTATTAATATCAATTTTCTTAAATTACAAGGAAAATGTATATGCAGTTTTAGATCCATATATAGTGATCAGACAGGTCCTAAAGTACATCACAGAAACGATTTAATGACAGATTATAGCATTGCTAACAAAAATGACTTGGCTGCACATGGTGGTTCATTGCTAAAGATGATTTAACTAAGAGAACATTACTATTAACAACATTTATACCAGATTAGGCAACCCCAAAAGACTCTTAATCAGAAGGAAGGTCAACTCGAGAAATATCTGAATCTGAAGTCCGGAGGTATTACCCTATTATTTCAGCACTATCATTCATGAACAGCATGTAGTTAGGAAATTATGTGAAGATATGCATGTGAAGGCTAGGAAATTAAATAATGCACCTGCTCATTTGCTTGCGTAGCTGCGGCACGGCTATCTCCAGTAAGCATGGCTGTTTTAATACCCAATTTCTTCAGCTCCCTAACAGCATCTGCAGCCCCAGTTCGACAGGCATCAGACAGTGTAAAGACTCCAGCAGGGGTTCGTTCACAGTATATGTACCCTATAGTCTTGCCACCCTTAGATCCTTCAATGGTTGGAACTGCCATTTCAAAAACATTAATAGTCAGAGCTTCTGAGATTAGAAGATCGCAATGAATTGCAAAGAACCATGAGAACATTTAGCTTGACCAACTTGGTGTACGGGAAAAGAACATGAACCAAAATTTTTGGAGTCACTTGCTATCTCCGAATACAGCTTAAAGAAAATATGTTGCACTAGTATATGTAACTTGGTCTCACTTGTTTCACAAGACGCTCTCAAAGCTATTCTTTTGCTTCCAATATAAATATCTTGTCCATCAATCTTTCCATGGATGCCTTCCCCAGGAAAGTTTTCGAAGTTCTCCACATTTTCAGGGTTTGGCTCAATTGAAAATGATCTTCCGTAATCAACAAGAGCCGCTGCCATTGGATGACTAGCCTTCCTCTCAATGCTTGAAACCCTTCAAAATAGATTTTATGCCTAACATTAGTAAACTAACAATCATGTAGTAACATTAGTTCTATTATCTTTATGGTGAGATTTTTCAATTAATTGGACAATTCCTGTTCATTCACTAGATGGAAAATGAATTGTAGTTTTTAGAATTATTTGAGGATGATAGAAGCATGGAACACTTCCAACATAACAAACTTAATATTTCTCATCCAAGTGAAGAACTCAATGTTACTTTTCTGATATCCTTCAGGTTGTAGTAAAGCAAAACTTTAAAGAAGGTGAAATATAATTCTGTGTATGTGTTTCAAAATTATGATATATAGAGGTGTACTCCTCACCAGTAAATCAAAGTGTTCAAGCTAATGTCGTCACGGAGAGATTGAAAATCCATCACCACAAATTCACCCCTTGTTATCGTACCAGTTTTGTCAAAAGCCATGATTTTGACTTTAGCAAGAATCTCAATGAAGTCACCCCCTTTGATCAAAAGACCAGAAGTTGCTGCTTTTGTAAGTGTGCAGAAAGTCACAACTGGTGTAGAGAGGATGAGTGCACACGGACAAGCACTTACTAAAACAACCAAAGCCAAGTGAAACCATTTGCTCCAATTATGAACACGTAATGCAGCTGGTATCGCTGCAATAGAAATCGATATGACTAGGACCGCTGCACAACAATAACAGGAAGTGTTTGATTAGAACTCTTTGCATGTTCTCTAGTTAGTACTGGAAACATGGGAAAAGCAGTTAGTCACTAAAAGGTGGAAAGGTTGAAATGTGTTCTTGGCACCAGTTTGGCATGTTGTACTGCCAGACTGTCGATTTGAATCATTGACATTATTTCTGAATTATGGTAATGTTTCACATTCTAACAATATAATGTGTCAGGTAGTTGGCAAGAGAACACTAGCCCCAAGGAATAGAAGATAAGAGATTAACTCGGTGATAACATAACTTAAGAGAACAGGAAGTGCATTGGCAGCAAACTAACCTGGAGTATAAAACTTTGTACACTTATCAATGAATCTCTCAGTTCGGGTTTTGCTGTTTTGAGCTGCCTCCACCAGTTTAGACATTTCAGCAACCACACAGTCTTCAGCTAAGGCTGTAGTTTTCACACTAATATAACCTTTACAAAAAATGCAAATTAATCAGTAAACATAAAAAGTAGACGTCTCCTTTGGACAAAAAAACAGAGGAACAAAATGTAGGAGGGAGATTCACATTACCATTGAGATTGACGGTGCCAGCCCAAACAGTGGAGTCCTTTTCCTTGGTAACTGGATATGACTCTCCTGTTAGTGTTTTCTCATCCACCTCACCTTTGCCATCAACAACTATTCCATCAATGGGAATAACTTCACCGGCCTTAACAGCAAGAAGTGTGTTTAACTTAACCTCATCAACATCCACAACTTCTCCTGTATCCGCTAACACTGCTTTCTGAGGGGCCATACTCATCAACGATGACATCACTGCTTTTGCCTGAGTACACAACATGGTGATAAGGGAATGTCAATGATGATGTTTAGCCGTTTTATGATCTATAATTAATAGTCATTCTTCCCTCTGATAACATTCATTTGTTCAAACTAATGCACAACTTTGCTAACCTTGTGCCCTGCCCTTGACTCAAGCCACTCTGCGATGGTGAAGAGAAAGACAATAGTGCCAGCTTCCAGATAATCATTCAGAGCAATTGTACCAATCACTGTAGAAAATATACACTGTATGAGTTACCAACACCAGTATAAATATAAAAAACTAATCCTATGTAAATTTACAAACACAGAAGTCCAGAAACAACAGTGGTCATCTTATATTTTATATTAACAATACCTTGATCGCAATAACCATTAGCATTATGTCAGGATGTCGACTACGAGATATTATGGCCTTTAAAATTTTCTAGTGACATCTTGGAAAGAAAACTGTCATTACGTTATCAAGTTTTTATTCATCTTCCCTTGTGTGCCTTTTTGAACCAAATTGCAGTAACAATGACGTTCACAATCGATTTTTTTTTTCCAATTTTTTTTAATATTTAATTTATACCTCATCAGTAAACGAAGAATCACACATATACCACATCACTAAAGGTAAATCCTTAACGGACATTGTAGACCAGAAGTACCAGAATACGAATATCTAGTTAGTGCATATAGCCATATACCACACTATTTTGTGTAGTGCAGATAAAATGATTTATGAACTGTGACATATATCACTCAAAAATTGGAAGCCTACTTGAATCAGCCAAAACATGGTCAACCAATGTAGACTATAAGGAGGGGAACTGGAAACCTTGCCTAGCAAGCATGTCTACTGGCTGATTCTAAAGCTGAGAAGAAATGTCGAAAATGTAAAATTTCTTCAAAGCATTTCACCCATAGATATTCGTACTTGTTCTTAACAGAAGGTGGTGTCCTTGTCCTTAAGAATGTGTATACTGTATAGTGTATATATCAATCCGATTCTAAAATTCGAAGTCAATACTAGAAAACCCTAAGAAGAATCTGTTAGCCTCACTTGGTGAGCGTGACGTGCTATATCCTGAAACCAAGGATATCTCTTGCTTAAATGGAAGGGGTAAGTTTGATGCTTTAGTTTCTGTACAAAATCCAAATTGTAAAAAAAAAAAAAAATAATAATAATAATAAAAAAATACACACACCCTTTTGTTCTGATAATCTAAAAGGTCAAAACAAGATGGGTGGTTCGGTGGGGCAGCAACTTTGAGTCTAATACTAAATAAATCGTATTAGAAAGCTCGGTGGGGTGGTTCGGTGGGGCAGCAACTTTGAGTCTAATACTAAATAAATCGTATTAGAAAGCTCGGTGGAGCGGTGTGGGCAGCAACTTTGCTTCACCGAAAGGATAATACCAGAAAGCTCGGTACCCAAAAGAAAGAAAATGCCACACTACAATACAGCCAAAAATGACCCAGAGTTGTAACACGTCTTCCTAAATAAATCGTACGCTTTTTTTTTTGGTGCGAAATAGTATGCTTTGATTGCTTTCTTTGAAAAATAAAAAGCAAAAGAAGGGTAACTAGGACATTCAATTTTGTAATTTTGATAATTTAAAAATAAAAAAAAAGGCAAAGCGAAGTAATAAAGAGAAACCCTAGAAGCATTTAAATTGTCTTATATTTGCCAAAAGTTTTAGCTGTCGAACAATCATATGCTCACTACATGGTGTGTTCTCAAATGCATGACGTGTCATTAAACCCATTTGTTTTTGCCAGTCAGATCTAAAGCTATCATGTTCAAAACTAGAAAATTAGGCAAATAGAGTGTAAAGATAAATTGTAGGAGTGGATATTGACAGGCTATATATACCTGCAACAATCATAAGGATGTTGATGTCAAGCCTCAGATTTCGAATGGATGCTATGCCTTTCATAGCAATAGGGAAAATGCCGACAGCGACCGCACAGAGAGCAAGCCATCCCAGTGGTCGATACACGTATTTGAGAAATGAAGGCAACAGAAGGACGCCACTAGCAATTGCATATGGACTTGGCCATTTTTGCTTGAAATTGCCCTCTGCCCCATACACTCTCACATTTGCTTCTAGTCTTGCTTGGTTCAATTCCTTAACTGCATTAATAAGGAAAACCCATCACCAAAACAACATTTAGACAAACTTCACATCAAAATCAATTCATTTGGGCACTCGTTATCACATTCAATTATCCAACTTCTGGCTGCTGAAATGTCAATAGGGTGACAGTTTTTCTAAACATTGGGGACAGGTTGGTTTGTTTCTCCGATCAGTTTATATGTAGGCGAGTGCAGACGGTGGCTGCGTTCTTTTTCTTCTCTGTTTGGGGTCTGGTGCGGATGTGATTTTGCAATCTAGTTCTCTGACGGAGTGGATTGGGTGCTTAGGATCTTCGACGGATTTCTTCGAGATCAGACCGGAGATCGCTTCTCTCCCTCTGCTGATCTGGATTGGGTTCATTGGAGGCTGGGTTGGGGTTCAAAGGGACATGGATTTTCTGACTTTGGACGGTGGTGGTTAGTGGCGGTGTTTGGATCGGTGGATTGCACTTGTAGCGACAGAATGGGGCTGTATATGCACTCGGTGGGTTTGCTGGCATGGCGGTGTCAAAGTACAGATGGTTGATGACTTGATGTCCTTTTGGCATTCGTCCGATGTCGGCTCCTTCGGGAAGCGAGGTGGTTCGCGGCGACTTGTGTTTTTAGTTTTTTTTATTAGGGGTTTTATCTTGGTTTAGGTTTAATTTGTCCCTAATCTTTTTGAGCTAGAGTTGTTTGGGTTGGTACGGTGGTTTTGGCACCAGTGAGTATTTTAGTTGTTTTTAATTTAGATGTTTTTTTTTGTTGTCAATGTAATGGAGAGGCGCCCCTACCGGTGGCTTTGGTATATGGTGTTAGGAGAGGAACTTGACTGTAAGGATGTATTGGGACTTCTGGAATAGGTTATTAGGTTACAGTTGAGTCTCTATCGACTCATGACATCTGTAATCGATGGTTCTATATATGAGATATGAGTAAGTCATCTTCTCTAATCGGGATTTATTGTGTCATCCCTGTTGGTGTACTCTTAGATTGATGAATTTCTTTGTTTCTCAAAAAAATGTCATTAGGGTGACAAGGGCATTGTTGGCTCAAACAGGACACTAACACTAACTAAAAAGTCGATTTTTTTATTTATCAAAAAGTACTCTACCACTTACAAAAAAAGAGAGTCGATTTTTGGTCAAAAGGTAGTCTACCACTTACAAAAAACAGTTTTCTTGGGAATATCTTTATTAGAAGTGGACGTACAATGCATTGATTTGATTCTAATTAGACTTGGGAATCAATCCTAAAAAAGCGAGTGATGACTACATATGTTCCTGTTCTTATGATAGCGCAACGAGCAACGCACACAAATCCTTTTTACTATAGAAAATTCTATATATGTCAACTATACTCTTTCAAATTATGCTCAAAACTCACACAAAGCATGTGAGGCATTTAGCAATTAATATTATACAAGGATCACAAGAAATATTAGGTAAAAACGTACAAGGAACTAACAGAAAGCCAATTAGAGTAAAATTGATACAGTTGTAAAGCATATATAACATTTCGTTAACGTAAAAAGAAGAAAAATATGACAGTTACATGCAACAAAAGTTGATGGGGGGGGGAGGCAATGAAGTATGAAACATGTGGAACTGAATTATGAATTATAAGAAATGAAAACAATGGTACCATGCAAATTTGGGTAAGAAACGGATTTATACCAGTTGGTATGACGTTTGTTACATATGGACCGTTACTAGCATGGTTCATATGCACATATTTATAAATTTGAACCCACAACATCCTATCTTCCTCCAGATCTTTTGGTTTCATAACAGTTCATGCTCTACCTATTCATCACTCACTAACAGAAAAAGAGACGTGTCTACCGGCCACTACACCTCATCATTCACCTTTGTCTGAACAAATTTGCTTTCTGATTGTGCAAGCAAGCAATATCAGAATTTGATCACCTTTTTCTTTTGGAGAAGAAAGAATCTGATCACTTTTCTCGCATAAATTTTGAAAAATCAATGACCAACTGTGACCATCAATCATCAACAAACTTGAAGCATAGCCAAAAAAAAAAAAAAATTAAAAACAAAACAAGAGCCACAAAATCAAGTAACCTTCCTACATATCTGTGACAGTAAAGCCTCATTTGGTATAATATCTAGAATTACAGAGAAGTTGATTACTGAGTACTTCTCTTTCTTTCTTCATAAAATAAGAATCTGAGGGTACTTTACCAATTTGAAGCTGAGAAATGAGGAGGCTATCATGAACAACAATCACAGTTCTTGTAGCCACAACCACAGAAACCTCTTTGACACCAAGAAGAGGCTTCAGGATGTTCTCAACTAAAGGCACTTCTGATGAACAGCACAAACCCAACACATCAAAATAGCTTTTCTGCAACTTTTTAGCCGCCTTGTTTTGGTCCAGCTGGCCAGCCATGGTGCTTTGATTCTCAAAGGTCTGCAAATACAGAAAGAAAACTTTATGGTGGGCAATTAAAAATGACAATGAAGAATTAAAAATTGGGCTTCTGGGTGCATGATTCTATTGCAAAGGCATAATCTTTGTCTCTGTTTATGTCTGAGTCTCAGAGAGAGAGAGAGAGAGAGAGAGAGTTGTAAAGGCCAAGCGGTGGAGAGAAAACCCAGAGCAGTGTATATTTTATACAAAAAAAGGCGGTGAGAGCCCCTTTGAATCAAAATGCGATAAAGATGGAGTCTTTAAGAGGTTTAAAGAAAGAGCACACCCACCTTATAGCTAACCAAACCTTTCAAATTTCTTCAAAAGATTTATTTCAGATATCTGAGCATTGGTAGGCAAAGTCTGGGAGTTCAAGTAGGTGAAGCTCTTATGGGGGTACTTATATAACAATGGAGAGGGAGAGCGAGGGGAGGGGATCATTAAGGACATGAACAAAAAAGATTTGATTTGAGTGGATGACTCATAAATTAATAGTGGAGAATCAATATTGGGGAGGGAGAAAGAATGGAATCCACATGTGAACACACGAATACAGCTTGTTTTATAGCCTCGGGCATATGTGCTCTAGTGTAAGGATTTTCATAACTTGTTACAACTTTGATTTTGCGTTGTTTCTTTCCCGTTTATATGGCTAGTTCTTCATTCTCTTTTTATGTTGGCGTGCAATATTGTCTGTGTTTTATTTTATTTTTTTCTCTTCACTAGCTTTTTCTACATGCACGCTGGTGTGGTGCCCCCTTGTATATATTTGAGGGTATTGTAGCAAAAATTATGCTCCTAAGAAAAGAACCTACCTATCCGAATTAAGATCCTCGCCGGATCAGAATGGGTTGTGTACTAAAAAATCCTCCAACAAAATAAACTTTCAGCAAAAACTATCAATGCAATAAAGTGCATTTTATTGTCAGAGAATATTAGTATTGACTTACTTTTAGTATTTTTGTTCGAGTTTTTTAACACTAATATGTTAAAACTATATTGGACCTATCATTATCTATGTTTTAGTAAATAATCTGATTAAAATCTTGTTCCAATCATTAGAGGTATATAGTAATATATAAAACCTATATACCTAATGAGTTGAGTATGTCAACTCTTTGGTTAGGAATCCATCACTTAGCTAGTTAAGTTACAAATTAAGCCTATGAATACGTGATACATTAGGATGCTTACTAAGCTGACTTGACTTGATCCTTAAGAGATACCTTTATAGGAGGAGTGCTTATGGTCCCTGCTCTCTCTGTAACAATAAGCATACATTCCTACCCCATTGAAGGAGTTTAAAACCAGAGAAGATGAGAAGATCAAGGCTCATGGAGTTGTACGAGTTCAATCAACTGTTGCTCAAGATGTCTATCATGAATGAATCAGGTGATTTGTTTAAACCATGTAGCACTAGTTCATGTTGCCATTGATTAATATAGTTGTGTTTATGTTATTTTTTAGGGAAAATGATCGTTTACCCCATTTCTGTGACATTTGACCCCATTTACCCAAACACTCTAAGAGATTGCCCACTTAATCATTAGTTTTCATTTTTAAACCCCAATTATCCATCTTTTTCAACGTGTGGCTGTTTTATTCATTTTTGTGGACGCTTTTGCCCCTTTATAACTGAACCCTCTATAACTGAACGTTTTGAAATCGTAACAGAAACGTGATTTAGGGAGCGAAGCTCTCCGATTTCAGTGAGAGAGGTTCGGCTATATCTGTAGATAGAGAAGCTCTCCGGTTTTGAGTGTGGAGCTCTATCATTTTAGAGAGAGAGAGAGGAGCAGTGCGATTTATATAGGCAGGAGAGAGAAGCGTCCTGGTCCCGGTTATTGAAGCTATACGTCGTTTTCGGTGTGTGAATCTTCTGCGATTTATATTTAGAGCTGGTGGTAGTAGTTTTGCGATCCATATAGGGAGGAATTCTGCTGTGATTTTCACATGGACCGTGATCCAGATGCTCTTCGAGTTCATCCACTGAGGTTTGCTTTTGTTTCTTTACCTCTATCTAATCCGTTTGGCTTTTAGCTCTGTTTAATATGTTTGATTTCATGATTTTTTTTGTACGAATTGTTGTCTTATTTTCGAACTGAATCATCTGAATCAGAGCTTCCAGGTGTTTGTTTTGATTATGAATTGTTTTTTGTAATTTTGGTATTGAACTTCCACGTGTTTTTGAGTGCATTGTGTTATTTTGAGTTTCTGTATTAATTTCGTGTTTCTTTCGTTGATTTCATGTTTGGATTTTGGGGTTGAGCTGGTACCCGGAGTGTTGCGGTAGTTTTGATTATATTCTTGGGAGGCAGTAATATTTCTAGTGGGGGCCAATAATGTTGTTCAACGATATTTTAGTATCTATAATTGTTGCTTATATAGGGAGGAATTCTGCTGTGATTTTCACATGGACCGTGATCCAGATGCTCTTCGAGTTCATCCACTGAGGTTTGCTTTTGTTTCTTTACCTCTATCTAATCCGTTTGGCTTTTAGCTCTGTTTAATATGTTTGATTTTAGGATTTTTTTTGTACGAATTGTTGTCTTATTTTCGAACTGAATTTTCTGAATCAGAGCTTCCAGGTGTTTGTTTTGATTATGAATTGTTTTTTGTAATTTTGGTATTGAACTTCCACGTGTTTTTGAGTGCATTGTGTTAGTTTTGAGTTTCTGTATTAATTTCGTGTTTCTTTCGTTGATTTCATGTTTGGATTTTGGGGTTGAGCTGGTACCCGGAGTGTTGCGGTAGTTTTGATTATATTCTTGGGAGGCAGTAATATTTCTAGTGGGGGCCAATAATGTTGTTCAACGATATTTTAGTATCTATAATTGTTGCTTA
>BDJD01000525.1:38174-57710 GCA_002564525.1 Rosa multiflora
CTGGAGAGGTTGAAAAGAAGCTGATTCGTTGTGGTCGTTGTGGAAAAATGGGCACTCATAACAAGTTGAGCTGCACTGAACCTCTCGTTCAGCAGTAGTATATGTTTCTGTAGAGAGTTTTTAGGGTTTGACTTTGTCTAGTGGGGGGCAGTAATTGGTTTATTGGGGGACAGTAATTGTTTATATTCATACTCAAATTAACATTTTTATCTCACATGTCAGATTATTACTGTTGTGATGATAAAAATTGCATCTACATAGCACAAGTTCAATTTTCCAACAGGATTAGTGATTATTGGGTGGCAATACTCGGGGGCAGTAATTGGATTATTGGGTGCCAGTAATTGTTTTTATTCAGGCTGAAATAAACATTTTCTTATTCACATGTCAGATTCTTACTGTTGGGATGATTAAAGTATAAAATTTCATCTACATATCACAAGTTTAATTCTCCAACAGGTTTAATGGTTATTTGGTGTCAATACTGGGGGGCAGTAATTGGTTTACTGGGGGCCATTAATTGATAGTATTCAGGCTCTAAAAAATATTCTCTCCTTCGCATGTCAGATTCTTAATGTTGGGATGATTAAAATTGCATCGACGTAACACAAGTTCAATTTTCCATTAGGGTTATTGCTTATTGGGTGACAATACTGGGTGCTAGTAATTGGGTTACTGGGGGCAGTAATTGTTAGTATTCAGGCTCAAATAAACATTTTCCCCTTCGCATGTCAGATTCTTAATTTTGGGATGATTAAAATTGCATCGACGTAACACAAGTTCAATTTTCCATTAGGGTTATTGCTTATTGGGTGACAATACTGGGGGCCAGTAATTGGGTTATTGGGGGGCAGTAATTGTTAGTATTCAGGCTCAAATAAACATTTTCCCCTTCGCATGTCAGATTCTTAATTTTGGGATGATTAAAATTGCATCGACGTAACACAAGTTCAATTTTCCATTAGGGTTATTGCTTATTGGGTGACAATACTGGGGGCCAGTAATTGGGTTATTGGGGGGCAGTAATTGTTAGTATTCAGGCTCAAATAAACATTTTCCCCTTCGCATGTCAGATTCTTAATTTTGGGATGATTAAAATTGCATCGACGTAACACAAGTTCAATTTTCCATTAGGGTTATTGCTTATTGGGTGACAATACTGGGGGCCAGTAATTGGGTTACTGGGGGGCAGTAATTGGTTTACTTGGACATATAAGGTAGTAACATGTCTAATTTGGAGCATTTTTTGTAAAGCGCCTGCTTCTAATTGAAGTCAGCATCAGTATGCTATATCATCTAATAATGCAGTTCATTTCAACATAGTTTGAAGATTAGACTAGTACAATAACTGTACAACCCCTACTCTTCGGATATGAAAACTACATGTATAAATATGTAATATCTAATCTCATGCCTCACTTTCTTCCCAATACTAGGTGCATGAACTTCTCAAGCAGTCTTTTTCTCATGTTGTCCCCACCTTCCTTGGTTGGCTCTACGCCGTTTACAATGCTCTCCATGTAATGTAGCATAAAGAGCCCGCAATCACCACTGTAATGAAGAAAAAATTAGACATGTTTAGGAATGTACGCAGCAACGACAAATGTTATACAAGTATTATGACACATATTTTGCTTCAATGTACTTACGATGATGGGTTCTGTTGCGGGCAGTCACAGTCTTCATAGAGTTCATAGTCTGTCTCCTCAACGTTATTCTGTAAGATCCAGTTTCTGGTTTGTTTTTCTTCCTCGGTCATTTCTTCTTCAACAATAATCAGGTTTTCGTTATCATCTTCGCCTTTGCATTTTTCTCATGTGACATTGGGATCTTGGCTTTCTCCCGGCATTCTCATCTTAGTCAAGTTCACAGCATGTATGAACTACTTTATGTGCTTTACCTGTTTTTAGCAGATAAATAATTTTAATTCCACAAAAGCATGCCAACAGTATTTAAAAGATAAAACTGAATTTCTGTAATTACTACATACCACTCTAGCTGCATTCAGGTGGTACTTCTCCTCATTGTTGAATTCATCTACTGGTGGCCTCAATGAATTCATATGGCTTATTCTCGTTTTTTCATTGTCGATTACCAGTAATGTGTAGTGCATGCTTTTGATGTGATGAATTGGTAATAGCACCTTTTTGAAACGGAAGACGGACCACAGGGGTTCATAAATCATAGTCTCGACTCCACACTCAAAAGGCCGAGTGTCCTCTTCCTGTTCTTTCGTCTGTTCATACTTTATGGCATAATATTGTAAACATACCGTAACCAAGTTAATTCAATCTAACAATAAAACTTATCATTGAATCTAGTTCAAATTTTGCTTATTCAGTGGGGGTAGTAGACACATTACTGGGGTGCAATAATATGACGATTGGCCACCAATAGGCCGACAAAGAACAGTTTATTTTTCATTCAATATGAAATTCATATACAGAACATCTTCAAAACACAAAATTATATATACTTATTGCCACAAAGTGGGCCATAAACTATCTACTGCCCCCCAGTAGATAGATTACTGCCCCCCAGTAACCACAAAGGGTACTCCATATTTCAGCATGTTACTCAATGTGGCTTCCCAATAAACACATAACTCAATAGATTTGGTTTATGCAACTTACGGAGGCGTCTACTGTGAGGAATCCCACTTCCGAATTTTGCTTTTCTGCATCAGACTTCAGCAAGTCAATGTAAACGGCGATCACCTGCAAAATTCAGTACGTGGACTATGCATCAAAACTTTATAAGTAAGGAGACAAATGAAAATTGCAGTAATTGATGAGATTACTGGGGGGCAGTAATCATTAAACTGGGGTGCAGTAGATTATTGAATGGAGCCACTGGGCAGTAATCTATCTACTGGGAGGCAGTAGATAATTGAATGGATCCTAGCATTGAAAGACTTACGTCAGTTTCAATGTCCCCCTCCTGGATTATTACTCTTAGGTCGTGCTTCGTGATCCGGCGTAGAAGATCACTGCTGATCCAGTACTCGGTCCTATTGAAACAGAAACATTAGATTCCAACACATATTTTATCAGTATGTAAACAGGAAATTAAATTGTTACACCAATTTTAAACCACAATGTGTACTTACGTGTCTTTCTGAGCAACGTTGAAGAAGTCTCGATAATACCGGGCAACTGCAGGATCCAATGTCTTCCAAGTTTGCTTATCGCATTTGACTCCCTTAAGCTTTATCTTGTTGTGAAATTTTCCATGGGCTTGCAGCATGATTCCTGCCTTCTTAGGTGGAGCTCGTTTTGAAATTTTTGCCTCTTCTGGAGTGTCGTACTCCCACTCCTCCTCTCTAGCTTTCTTGGCAGCCCTCCGGTATGTCTTCACGTTTTTCACTATCGAATGTATCTCCGGAGTTTTCTTCCGGTTTATAGCAGTTATTCACAGTCAAAATCACATTTAATGTACAAATTCACACATTTAGATGGTAAATAAACTGTCTACTACCCCCCACTAGACACAGATAGAAGCTCAGTTGTGCCACTCACCCAGTTGTCAAAGCTTGGTGTGTCCTGCACCTCTTCACCCAGGTCGAGGTCTTCCAGTCTAATTTTTGTAGACCATGGTCCAGCTTTTATCAGATCCTGATACATTTAACAAGTAAGTAATGTGTAGTCAACATTGAAAATAAGGTATATATATATATATATATAATGTTTTTGTAATTTTCTTAACACGGCTAAGTTCTCGTTCATGTACAACTGCTCCAGGCTAAAAATTTCCTTTATTGACCATCGGATGAATCGTGGAGTCTCATTCTACCTTCTAGGAATCCAGGTCTTTGCCTTGGTTTTCTCAAGGAACCAGTAATAGATGAGAAGAAGGCATCCATTCAAAACAGATGGACTGTTCCTCCTATACTTCTGTAACCCTTCCATCAAGAAGTTCAGAATTAAACTTGGCCAATTGTACATGTTAATGGACTCAATCCGTTCACATATCGCGACCATATCCCAGGTGATCTGAGCACCGGTTCGGGTGAAGAAGAATGTGCTGAATAGATATGTCATCATTAGCACGGCTATCTTCCTGGCATCTTTCTCTTCTGCTGGCTTTGTCAACTCATCTATCAGTGTCGACTCCACCCTTGTTCTGAGGACAGCCTGCGTCTTTAAAGGGCTACCAAAAATAGGGGAGGATAAGCACAGCTATCTTCCTGGCATCTTTCTCTTCTGCCGGCTTTGTCAACTCATCTATCAGTGTCGACTCCACCCTTGTTCTGAGGATAGCCTGCGTCTTTAAAGGGCTGCCAAATATCGGGGAGTCTTCTATCTCTTCCCTTACCACCCTCCTGTTCACATTGAACACTTATCCTTCAGCCGGGAGGTGAAACAAAGCCATGACATCCTCCTCCGTTATTTCCATAACAATATCACCAAACTTCTACTTGTTGTCGGTACGGTCGAAGTGCCTCAGGAGTATCTCCAGGTCCGCTTCATGTTTGTGCAGCTGGATCTCTGTTATCTTGTCCTGCCAGAAAGGCTCCATCATTTCACCAAAGTTGGTGCCCATCAAAATCTCTTTCATTCGGTCTGGTATTCTGTCTTTGTGACCGTTGACCATCCTCCAGAATGCACTGAGTGTGCACTTCTGTTGCTTCCACTCAATCTTGGCTTTCTTTGTCTCAGTTTTCTCCTCTTTTTAAACTGCCTTTTTCATTTGCTTCTTCGCTTTCTTCTTTGGTTTTTCTTCTTCTGTATCCACTTCCTCTAGAAGCTGTTTCCTTTTTGGTTGTTTTCTTGTTTTGATTACAAACCTTTTCATTGTCTGTTCACCCTCTGATTCTGATTCTTCTTCAGACGATCGTCCTGAATCTTCTTTAACTTCTTCTTCAGCGGATCCTTCGTCAGAAATATGTGCTGCCTGTTGTCGGTTCCTCTTTCTTATTTCGACAAACTTTGTTTGCAGTGTTTGGTTAAATGTGGCCTCAGTACAGTTATCGGAACTCTGTGAATTCCGGTCATCTTCATCTGAGTCACTCATCAAAGTGAATTTTGGTCTACCCATTCTGCACCGAAAATAAAACCACAATGATTAATCAAATATAGCTAAAAGAAGGGTTCTTACTACAGAAACCCTATTATTGAATCTTTCTTATTTTGGCAACCTTTTTTTGCAGTGTTTGGTTAAACGTGGTCTCAGTACAGTTATCGGAACTCTGTGAATTCCGGTCATCTTCCTCTGAGTCACTGATCAATGTGAATTTTGGTCTACCCATTCTGCACCGAAAAAAAAAACCACAATGATCAATCCAAAATAGCTAATAGAAGGGTTCTGACTACAGAAACCCTATTATTGAGGGGCAGTAATGTGTCTACTGCCATCCACTAAGCGATCAAAACTAGGACAAGTTTTTTGGATTCACAGTGTAACGCACTATATCACAAAGAAAACAAAAAATGATCCTTATATAATCAACAAAAGATGATGACTGTGTCCTAAGAGAAACATTATTGGGTGCCAGTAACTATTCTACTGCCCACCAGTAGACCATCAAACATTCCACCGCATCCCATGTTTCACGGTTTTTAGCAGTTATTCACACTCAAACCAACAATTAATGTACAAAACCCCACATTAGGATGGTCAATAAACTGTCTACTGCCCCCCACTAGACTGCCAAACCCTCACATTTTGCATCAAAAATTCTACCACATTCTATGTTTCGCGTTTTATAGAAGTTATTCACACTCAAAACAACACTTAATGTCCAAAAACTAACACATCAGGATGGTCAATATACATTCTATTGCCCCCACGAACCCGGAACAACCATCCCAATTTGCATCAAACATTCCACCGCAGCCCATATTTCACGGTTTATAGCAGTTATTCACAGTCAAAATAACAATTAATGTACAAAATCACACAGTAAGAATGTCAATAAACTGTCTATTGCCCCCACTAACCCGGAACAACCATCACAATTTGCATCAAACATTCCACCGCATCCCAAATTTCACGGTTTATAGCAGTTATTCACAGTCAAAATAACAATTAATGTACAAAATCACACAGTAAGAATGTCAATAAACTGGCTATTGCCCCCCACTAGACTGCCAAACCCCTCACATTTTGCATCAAAAATTCCCCCAAATCCTATGTCTCGCGGTCTATAGAAGAAATTCACACCGAACACAAAAATTAATGTCCTAAAATCACGCACTAGGATGGTAAATATACTGTCTACTGCCCCCCACTAAACTGCAACATACAACATAACTTGAATCAAAAATCGACTACTGCAGTTTGACACAAAATTTAATTTGGAATAGCATATTTCATTCCGCCAATGAATCAATCAGTGATAATTGGCCCCCAGTACGTACTCTACTGGGGGGCACTAATGTTACTAATTTTAAATGGCCTCCCCAATACGCTTCAGATCCTACCTCATTTCATCAAAAATAAATGTTTTAAAGTACTGATTAAGATTCGAATCATATTTTCACAGTTATGAAGTAGAAACCCTATATTTCACCGATTTCACAAATATATGCAAACTCGTTCGAGAAATTTCACAGAAATGTCACCAAAATGTAACTTCAACATACAATAAACGAAAGATTTTGTAATAGGTCCCCCAGAAATCAAGCAAAAACTGGATAACGGAGTCGTAATAGGTTTTTACCTGTTTCGATATCTTCCAAGCCGGAAAAAACTAGAAACACAACTGCTGGACCAAGAAGCGTCGTCGCCGTATAACGGTGAGAATACAGGTCAGAGACACTGAGAGAGAGAGAGAGTTACAGAGGGAGTGAGGCAGAGAGAGAGAGAATCGGGTATGGGGGGAGGAAGAGATTTGAAACGGTTTGACGTTTGATTCGGATTGGTAACTGACGAGTCGGGCGGTGTTAGTGCAGTGGCACTGCCATAATAATGTTTGTTTCCAGAACCTATATGAGTCTTGAAACTATAGAATTGGGTAAGTGGGCACAATTAGATGAAGGTGGAGTGGTTGGGCATATATTGGGCTAAAAATGTGTAACTGGTCACAACCCCTATTTTTATTTGATCCTTGGATTGTGTTATGCTCATTTAGTTACATAATAGAGTTTGAACTCTTTTGTCTCGGTTGTCAGACTTAAAATAACCAATGTAATACTTGGGCTCTTTTTGTTTAGATACCATAACTAGCATGAGAACCCGTGCGATGTCGCGGGCAGATTTTCTAATCATAACAGATATGATGAAAGAATACATTGTTCCTGCGCTTGAAATCACGAAACTCAGACACGGCTGTTGCTTTCTCTGCATCAGTGGCTTGCTCCATGACCTGACAATTGAATTACCAGAAGAAAATTTGAGACAAAAAGATTAAGGGGAATAGTTGTAGACACCAGTTTAACAAAATTGCAACATATTGTTAACTGCAAGTAAGGTAGTTCTTTTGTAATTACTACAACAGACTACATACATATAATGAACAATCTCTCTATCTACAATTACTGAAAGGAATCAATTAAAGAAAAACATGAAGAGATTACAATTTAACCTCATAGACGGTTTTGCAATTTCCGTGCTTCAAACATGAGCTTTAATCAACAAATTTGATTCAATTATCTCATCACTTACTGAATTTGAGCTTTTATAAGTAGCTATTAACTTACTTATCTTGATGCTTCTAATATCATCACTACCTCCTTCAATTTGCTGATCTTCCACTGTGCTCAAATAGTAAAGATCAATAACAGTCTGCTGATCTTGAACATGTTCAATGTCTTGAATCATATTTAACCATACTTCCACCTAACCATCTACCCATTGTTCTTCACATTCAGTTTCAACCTGCCACAGAAGCACCATAATTTAAATATTTCAAATCCATGTCTATGCTAACCTGATAATTAACATTATATTCAGTCATATTCAATTTGCAATAGTCCGTACAGACATCAAGTTGAAAATATAAAACATGTTCATACACTATATTACTCCAATTCCCTTGATATGTTAACAAAATAAAAAAGATTGATACTTGATCAAATTCCATAACATTCAAACCAAATATGTTAATCATTCATTTCAATTCAATCTTATTAGTGTTCACATGCATCCAAATCAAATTAATTAAAAAAAAAGAAAGTCAACTTGAAAACATGGAAATGAATAATTAAGCCCTCCTCTTTATCAATGTAGAAATCGTGAGCTTCTCAAGCTCGTGGAGGCAGAGCATCTTTATCTACTCTCTTGAGTGAACTGAGGAGGCAGAATTGGAGCAGGGAATTTCTGAAATACTACGCCCCGCTACTCTTTGCTCTCACTACTATGGAGGAGGTTGATATCGTGTGCACAACTGAAGGAGACCCAAATCTTAGCAAGGAAAGAAACTCAATTTTTATTTCATACAACTGAAAAACCAACCAAGCACACACCTCTTCTTTTGCTGAAAGCTCTCTCCCAAACTCGATCAAAATCTTGGCATGCACTTCTTCCACAAAAAAAACCCAAACCTCCATCCCAAAGTCAACCAAAATCTTGGATTTCTCCTCTTCTCCTTTCTACTCCGGTGGCCTATGATCAAAATCAGAAATCTTACATCAAATCAAAGAATCAAAATCCCAAATTTTATATCAAATATGAGAGATGAGATTTGAAAACCAAACCTCTCCTATTTGTTTTGAGCCCAACCTTTCTATCGAAGAGTTTGATGGCTGCGTTTAATACTGCAAAACAGAGCCAAGAGGGATATCGACAGAGATTCCCCAAGAAACTAAAATTCTATCTAAGAGCTTGATGCTGCGAAATAGTAAAACTGGATGTTAATAGAGGCTTCCTGAAGAAACAACAGATTAGGCCTTCTGTTTATATATTGAGGGCCCATGGCAGGGTCGTAAATGTAAACAGAAATTAAGGCCAAAAACACCATTTTACTGTTAAATGAACAGTGGCGAGGAACAATGTTTCGGCTTTAGATGTATGTATAATATGCTTCATAAACTCTCTATAGATGGTGTGGCTCACCCTAGCCGCCTAGATATAAATATATGTCAGACTGGTATTATGAAATCAAATATCTAGTAAAATTATTACTCTCTGTCTCTCTGTCTCTCTCTATTAAGGTTAGATTTCACAAGCACTTTATTGATGGCGCCTTTTTGCTACATACCTAGCATTTTCCTAAGATCCTTGGTGGTTCACGGCTAAAGCTAGCCTCAAGAAGTGAAGATATCTCTCTGTTGTTGGGTGCTATGTGTCTTGATTGTTTTGGGTCCATCTTCAGATCTGGCTTAAACTCTTTTGAGTATTTTCTATTATCACTATAAGATTAGGACATCGGACACGAGGAACAGGTCCGAATCGGATCAGAATAGAAGATTTAGTACAGTTTCTGGCATTTTAAATCACAGTTCGGTTCAAACTGAATCAAAGTATTAAATTACTAATTCGGTTTCGATTCTCATTTTGAAATATTAATTTGTACTATATTTAAGAAAAGAGACTTTATTAGCCCAAGTATGTGTGAAAAGACAATAAATCCTTAAACTTTTTTTTTTTGAATAGAAGTTGATTGTTATTCAATAATCAACAGCCAATTGGTCATAGCTTACAAATCTTACATAAGAAAAACCGGCTAGAAAATCCGGTAAAACCTATCCAAGCTATAGCAAACTAACTAACATCATTGGGAAGCTCACAATTAAGCAAGTCTATCCAAGAGTGACAAAGCTTTGCCTCCTATGGAAAGAAATCATTCAACTAGCTCTCCCTTGCCAATCACGTAATTGTGGTACAAGAAAGAAACTAGAAACGTCATAGAAGACTCATAGAAACTAAGACACCCTTAAAAAGGCTAAAACCCAAGATAGAACGATCAAACAATAAGCAGCTCCTTCCCATTTGAGTTGAAGCATAAATCGACACCGAGATCATTACCTTCTGCTTTCTTTGGAGATTGTAACTGTTTAGCTCGACGTCCAGGCGGACGACCCTTCTTCTTTGGAGCTACTCCCATCGAAATCGGAACCTCCACTAATTCGCCCAATTGAAATTCTGGAGGAATAATTGCCAGACTAGTTTAAAAACCTTTTTTCTCACTCCCAAGCCCAAGTTTGGGCTTTTTCCAGCAGCAAACCCAACAAACTTAGACCCAGTCAAACTTTGCTCCCCCTGCCTAACAGCCCCAATCAAGCCCCCAGTCAAACCTACGGTCAACCCTAATTCAAAATTAGGGTTTCCCGCCTGTTTTTCTGGAGCAGCCAGCCCAGATGCAGCGTCTGCAACCTCCAACTCCGAGTCACCCACCGTCACCACCTGCTCACCAGCTGCCTCTGCCACCAAACCCAAAATCTCTGACACCGGAGAAAGCACCTCTGGCCCCGCGACAGCGGCCACTGGAAAATCCGGCTGTCCGGACACCGAGCCTAGGCCCTCCCTGTTCGATACCTCAGCGCTCGGCAGCACCAGCCTGAGCGCCTCCGCCGCCAACCTTCCATCACATAGACCTCCCCCATGGCCAAAAAAACCATAAGCCGCACACAACCCATGGTATTTTTCATATTGCAACTCCACCATCACCGAAACAACCGATGAAAAGACAAACCTCCGTCGCTCCCAAATCCTCTGGCGAACATCATGAATCACACGGATCCTCTGGACATGATCCTTTCTCTGCACCGCCCCCTGATCAACTCGAACAAAGTCCCCCAGTACACGTCCGATTAGGGTTAGGGTTTTCTCATTCCGCATCGCTATCCACAACCCTTTCATATCCACCCACACCTCAAGGAGATGCAGTGGCACCGCTCCTAGGTCAGAGATTCCGTCGTAATCCGCCAGCAACAGCATGGAGTTGTTATAGAACCAAGGACCCCCCGAGAGTACCCGATTCTTCACCTCCATCTCCTTAAATTGGAAGACAAAGATGTCCTCCTCCTCCTGGAGGATCAAAACCCTCTCCTTCAATCCCCAAACATTGGACATCGTCACCGAAAAAGATGAAAGCACCACCTTCTTGGACAGAAGTCGGCCATAGAGATAGAAAAAAGAATCATGGATAGCATCCTCTCCACCGAGCAGGCTCGATCACCATGCCCTCTTCGAACAATACTGACAGAGCCACCGCCGCCATCTTCTTACCAGACTCGATCAATTGGATGGCTAGAGCATGAAACCCTAGTAGAGCCAAAGCCTACTTTTTTTCCTCCCTTAATTACATGCCAACATGCAATATAATAGGCTTAGTCTCTAGCCGTTTTAATAAATCCTTAAACCTTGTATTAATTTTGGGTGGTGCTATTCGCACACCCATTTTCTCTATTCACACACCCTCCCCATATTATTTTAATGCAATTTTTTTTTTTACAAATTACCCTAACTACCCTCTCTTTTAATTATGTTTCTTTTTCTTTTTTTCTATTGGACAAGTCAATCATGAATTAAATATCATTATACAATAAACCAATTTTTCTCGTGAATGTCATTATTGATTAGAAAAAAAAAAAAAACCGATGGTCATGACGAAGTGCAATCTGTCAAATGTTCTACAATTAGTGTGACAAAGTTTAGGGCTCAGATGAAAAATCACGATGTAACTGGGTTTGGAGATTTAGGTATGTCATCATGACTGCTATGCAAAACTGAAGAAAGATATAAGCATATCACCTAAACTAAAGGAGATCCAAAACCTCTCACATTTGATTAAGCAATGTTGATTCAAGATACTATTCCCAGTGACATAAAGCATTTTGTAGAGTGATAATATGACTAAAGTCAAAATGAAATCAAGGCGTCAACAATTTCAAAACTATCAATCAACTCAAAACAAAACCATGATTAGCAAGCAAGTCATACAAAAATCAAACTAAAACAAACAGAATGCACAAATTTAAAGCTCCTAGTCCACCAAATCGTTGAGAAATTGAACCTTTTAGCCGAGGGCGATGGATTGAAATACTCCAAATAATTTCAGTTAGAATCTTACCAGGAATTATGAATTCAAAGGGGCTCGAATGATCACTAAATTCATATTTTTCTTCCATGTCTCCATTGTAAATCAGATGTAAATTTTTTTTCTTCCAAAGATGGGTCTAATGTTGCTTGTTCTACCATAATTAAACTTCAAAGCATCACATTGGAGAGATAGAATGACTAAGCTAGAGAAGTTTTTGATGGAAAAGAAAAGAGAAAATCATAAAGAGTTTTGAAGTTCTCTATGTCTACAGGAAAATAAGGGTTTAGAATTTGAGGATGATTGACTTGCCAAATAGAAAAAAAAAAAAAAAAAAAAGAATTTTTAGGGAGGGTAGTTAGTGTAATTTGTAAAAAAAAAATTAAATTAGAGTAATAGATAAATAGAAGAGATGTGTGAATAGAGATAATGAGTGTGCAAATAGCACCACCCTTAATTTTAAATAACTTTTAATAATTGAGTGGTAATACGGTAAATAAAAAAATAAAAAAATTATATAATAAAGTAAATAAATTATTTTTTTAGCAAATTACCACTACCTACACTTTTAGCTCATAATTTACCATTAGCAAGCATGCTTTCCTTAATTCCCATGCGGTCGTGCAAAATGCCCATGTGCAAGCAGTAATCCCCTTGCGGTCAGTTTTCTCCCCTTTTTTAATTATCTCTATTAATAAGTAAATTACGACACTACCCTTATGGTTTGGATAATGTTATTAACACTGCTGAATGTCAGTAATGAAGAATTATCTTTTGATGCTATTATTTTCTTTTGAGTACAACTTATTCATGAATGAGTATTCTGTGACATTTTGTACAAAGAAAAATAGAAATAATATTTCTACATTTTATATTTGTTTCTCTGAGAAACAACTCATTTATATAATAATCCCAAAAGTTATTTATACATGTTACAATATGAAACTTGAACAATATATCATTTATCTCTGGCTTTGCTGCTTGCACATACAAGTTGCATTGAATTTCACCTCTTCTCATGGTGAAGAAGTTTCTCCAGCAGGATTTCCTAGAGTACTAAACCTCAGTAGTATATTGACCCCCATTAGTATACTAGCCCGGCCTTCTTGCGTTTGCTCACTTCAGCATTGTTTTCATTAGCTCCATCCTGCAAGTCAACCGGCAACATAGAGCATAAGGGATGACAAAGTGTGCTAAAAAATGCTTTGGCGATTACAACTCTAGTCCTTTCTCTTCAAAAATCATAGCATTCAAACACATAAGAACTGTCACTAAACTTGGAGCCTAATCTCTATAGTTTCTTCCATTTCTTTCTGAGATAAAAATTGAAAAAGAAAAAACAAAAGGAAGTAGAAGATACCAGCAGTAAAATTTGCAACTAATCCATGAACTCGCAAGAACACAGAACCAAAAAAAGCAACAAATTTTTTGTCAAACTAACATAAACATAAAACTAAAGCATTACACAAAACCACCAATCCCATAAGAAACTAACATAAACACAAAACTAAAGCTACTGACCCTCAATACAAAATTGATAAAGAAAACTAATGAAGCGAAAATTTGCCAAACTATTTTACTGTCCTAAGATGGGTTATCATAGAAGCTTGCATTTCTCCATGAGACTAAGGTACTAGATGCCATTTCAAGCTCTCCATAGAATTCTGATCAAACAGGAATATTAGTACTAGCAACAACACAATTCTAAAACTATGATTCCACAACAGGACTACAGACACAGATCACATTCACTAATTCCACAAAAACAATAGATATTGCATCCTTTAGATACCCAAAATGATGTCAATACAACCTAGAGTGCACAATATAGTTTAGAATATGATTAAGTTGTACATGTTTTAGCTAAAGGATGTTGACTCACTATTGAAAGACTGATTAAGTTGCACAAAAATAATAGATCTGTAGTTTCATCTCCCTGCAGAAATTAGAAATTATGACGAATTGACTAACGAAATAAATTCAAAAACTATCTTCCAAATATGATAACCATCAAACACAATGGTTGACATGCACAAAGCCCAACAGCTAACCCCAATCTGTCAGAACCTCCCTAACCTGAAAATTTGCTTCGCCGCCTTGCCAATTTCTTCGACTCCTCGCGTCGCTGCCTCGCTTGGCCGATCGCCTCGCCGCCTCGCTTCGCCGTCTACTTCGCCCTCAGAGCCTTGATTTGCTACTCTGATTTGTTGCTTAGCTGCAGAAATGGAAGAGAGGTTTTGATTTTGGGGAGAAATGGATCTGAAAGAGATATAAGAGAGAGCGAGAGCTGTATCGTAATAGATATAGAACGAGTGACAATTTTTGTAAATTCATAAATGTTTAACTGTCCTTTTTGTCCTTAATATATTGAATTGTTATTGTAGCTAGGTTTAATTTGACCGCACGGGACCATGTTTGTGGCCCTTGCGCATGGGAAAGAAATAAAAGAATTTGTAGCTAGTGGTCATTAACTCTTATTTTTTCAGACAATAACCACCCTTAATTCACATATTCTCCCACTTCTTTTTTCTCAATATAATGATAGTACAAGCTTTTTTACACATGCAGAGCATGTGAGCAAAAGACTAATTATTTTGAAACGAACTAATATATATGTTTTTTTTTTTTGGTAGGTGGCATTTTTTAAGTTGGTAAAGTTGCCCAAATCTATGCAATCACAATAGTCTTGCACACATTATATTTGTTTCTCTATAACTCACCTCTCAAACCCTCACTCTCTCTCAGCCACCCAACACCACAACCTCTCTCTCTCCTCCCGGCCTCCCTCCCTCCCTCCCTCTCCGCTTATCTTCTCTTCTGCTCTTCCTTTCTAACTCTTATGCTTTTATTCAATAAACGTAACCAAAATTTTTTAATCACTTCTTCCTTTCTCTTATCTTCTCCCTTGATCCCTCTTCTTCCCTCTCCCTCAACCAACGTAATTTTCATATCAAGAAATTCATTGACAGTTGCAATAGGTTCAAGATGGAAGTAGATATGGGTCTTCAAAGTCTAATATATTGGTATTGAGTTTTGATTCAGAAATATAAGTTTTTTTTTTAATAGAAATATTAGGTTTTTATGAGATCTAATTTTGAAAACCTAAATCAGATATGGGTTTGAAACCTTCGAAGTTGCACATAATTTTTTTTTTAACATTGAAATTGCATAGAATTGGAACAGCAAATTTGAGAAAACGAACCGATTTTTTGTCAGTTTGGGTTTTACTCAGTTCTAGAGATTGAAAATACTCAAACCGAACCAAACTAGGTTTAGGTATTGTCAGTTCAATGGTAGTTCTAATTAATGACTGCATGGAACCGACCCGAGCCCAACAACCTCACCAATTTGCTTCATGCTTGGGTATCTTGGTGACTCAATAGATTATTTAGATGGATTGGTTTTTGTTGGTAAGATGACAATGGTGGTTTCTATGAATGAGAAAATTGTTTGTTTAAGTTTCTGATACAGTGCATGGCTTTGGTGGTCGGAGCTATGACTTGGTTTATTTTGGTGGTTATAAGGGTAGAGCACCGTCTAGTGTGGTGGTGGTTTAGGCGCTTCGAGGCGGGAACACCCTCTCGTTGGCTATCCATGTTCAACAAGTTTAGTAGAGCAAGGTTTGAGAACTACAAGAATGATGAATTTGTTTATGAAGCAACCTAGACACAATGCTTTGATTACCGTTTCAATGATGTTGGTTTATAAGATTCTGACTTTGGGTTATTCTTACCCTAGTAAGAAACATCCATTTTGAGTTCATGTTATCAGAATCAATCCTTTCCGTATGAGGAAATTATGAATTTGGACGCAAGCTATCAACATTCTCGGAGGATACTATGACTTTGGGAGACTACTTGCGCAAGGGAGAAAAAACGGAAGTCTCCTACGCAAGGTTTTAAATATCTGCGATATTTCCGATATCTCCCTCGATATCTCATTTTTTCGACGGACCGATATATCTAGGGGGGTAAATATCTTATCTTTTACCATTTCTACGAAATTTCTCCGACATCGTTAAATATCCCCGATATATTAGATATTTGCGATATATCCCCGATAAAGTGAAGAAATATCTGTAAAATTTGAAGTAAAAATATATAAAAAAAACTCAGTAATTCTCTAAATGAAAATCTGTGTGAAGAGAGATCTCCTAAAGGCAAATCTGAGTGAGGAGAAATCCCCTCAAGGTGAATTTAGGTGAGAAGAAAATCCCCTCAAGGCAAATCTAGGTGAGGAAAAAAAATCCCCTCAAGGCGAATCTAACTAAGGAGAAATATTCTCAAGGCGATTTTGGGCAAGGTTTCAAATTTCTCCGAAACTGTCGAAATTTCCGAAATTTTGAAGTACCGAAACGAAATCTATATGCTATATCATTCCGTCAGGAGTTTCCCGAAATTTTCTAAAATTCTCTGTACATTTCCACTAAATTCTTAATTTTCGAAATATCTACTCATAAAAAATATATTTAAAAATTTACACCGAAATTTCTCTTAAATTTTTGTGAAATTTGTATATCACCAATAATGATTTTTTTACTTCATACTTTCATGAAGAAATATGAAATTTTGATTTTTTTTTTTTTTGCAATCAAGTTGAATACAAAACGTCCAATTTTTTTTTTGAATACAACAAAAACACCTTTTTGCTTTTATCTGCTACAAAGTTGAATGCTTCAACAACAACATAATTCTTTTTTTTGCTTTGTCTCAAATGTCGTATGCTTCATAAAATGAAACACCATATTGAGTAATTTCATAATATCCGATATATGGATTGCATGTGGAAAGAGATCAACATACATACAATACTGTTGGAGACATCATTGAGTGTGAAAGTGTGTGCAAATTTGTGTATGATGTTCCTTATTTCCAAGTGTAGAAGGTCAAGTTTTAGTAAGGGCAAGTGTAGAGTATTGTACCCAAGAGATTGGGGCAAACTCCACCCTAGCTAGATCACCGCGAAAATAAACCTAGAAAACACATGCAAAGTCTACCTTTTTACAAGTTCAATAGTTTTGGCCCTTTGGAAGCGTAACTACCAAAAGAGATATTAATAATGGATAGTAGTGAATCGGCTTTTGAGTTAATTTTAACTATATTAAAATTAAAGTGCAAATAAAGCAAAATAAACTAACAAAGTGTAAGAGATTTGATCAAATGAGATAAAAGGGGTTGTAAGGCATCACACCTAACCTCCTTTGTGCAAATTCTAAGTAACGAAATCTAACATGCTCAAGCCAAGATGGAATCCCCCTCGGTTCTCTTGATTATCGAGTAACCAAGAAACAATTATACTAGAGAATGTATCGAAGCTGCCCCTTGATTATCATACATAACTCTCCTACAATCGTTTTAGTTTCTACCCATTCCTTGATTATCGGACACAAGTAGACCTATGTAGATGCAAGCTAAGATCCCTTGATTATCAGACACCTAAGCCACATCCACATGATAAGCTCAATTGTAAGGACCCAAGCAACCTTATTTGATTATCACAAGATTACCATTTCTACATTTGCAACATGCTTTAGTTTACTAAGTTTGTCAAGCCTAGCATACTTCCATGAAATTATCAAAATTTACCAACCTTAGGTGACAAATCTAAGAAGCATAAATGATGAACAATTAAACTAGCAAAGTAAAAATTCATGGCATGATCCATATTAAATTTAACTACATAGTTTGTACACAAACTCGGCTAGGGCTAACTAGCCTCAAAATTATTCTACTCACAACTCATAGCTCCATAAATTAAAGCCATAAACTTGTAAAGCATCAAGTTAAGAGAGAAAATAGTAGATAAAGGAGGAATACCCATGGGTTTGGTTCCAAAAAGAACCAAACCGTACCTCTAAAAACACTTTCTACCCTCCAAGATGCAAAATAATGTGAGAAATGTTTCCTAGCATGGTATTTTTGGTTTCTAATAAGAGAAAGGATCCAAAAACACCATGCAACTCCACAAAGTCTCTTAGAAGTATGATGAGCAAGACTCGAATATGTGAAACTAGAGTTGTGATTGATCAAAAGTGTATAGATACTTCGGTTTTGGTAAGGGAAAACCAAGAACCCAAGAAGCTATACACCTATCTCTACACAAAACTAAGAAACTATGAACTAAAGCTATGAAACTAAGAGAAATGTGTGAAGAGATGTGTGAGAAAGTGAGAGAAGAACCTGAAAAACGTCCACCATGAGGGGAGGGTGTTTTTATAGGCCAAGAGTGATGAATGGAGGGTGGAGATCAAAGGAAATGAAGGGTTAGATGTAAATAACAAATGTGTAAGCACAAAATGTGGATCTAATCATTAACTCTACATGAAAATGACTTAGGAAGCCCATAAATATTTTGGTGGAGGAGACAAAGTAAGGATAGAAGGGTCATTGGGAGACAGAGGTGTAAGATGTAAGAGAAGGACCACTTGTCATCCTTCAAATTTTGGATTTCAAAAAAACCTACACCTAAAGTCTTCCCACTTAAACTCTCTAACCCTAGTCAATAGCTGTTCCATGCCCTCCACACATATCCTTAGCTAGAAATGGTTGGAAATTCGGCATTGACCTCCATTGACCCATTTTTTTGTCCTTTTGTGCACTTTCTTCTCCTTTCTTCCTTCAATTGAATGTCCATGGAGAATTTGGAATTAGCCTTCGATTTCTTCATAAAAAATGTTCCTCCATGAGTGTAGATCATCCTGGTAAAATTTCAGAGCTTAATTCACCATGGTGTGGTCGTAAATGCTGCTGGAATCATTACAGCTCTGGTTTTGTAGTTTTCGTCTTTTAGTCAGAAACTTGGATCGATCTTTTGACTGTCTTCCACTCAGAAATAGCTCTTAAACTCTTCATAAGAAATGATCCTTAGGATGTCTATAATGTATATGGAAGGTTTCAACTCATTTGGAGTTCGTTTGGTCAGGCTGCTGCCCCTCATTCCTTGTCTAGCTTGCTTTCTCCTAGCCGGAGTAGGAAAACATGCTAAGGTTGACTTTTTAGTGCATTTCCATGCTTCTCCATCATTTCCTAGCATGATAAGAAAAAACATAATAAATAGATATAAATGAACACAAAGGTTAAACAAAAGTGCAAGATTAGGGGAATAATTACTAGGTAATTATGGACCTAACAAATACCCATGTGATGAAGTACCAAAATCATTTTCAAAATTCATGTATTTGGGGGCAGTATGATAGGAGCATTTTAATGCGATGTTTTAATAGTTATTTCCTCATATTTTACTTAGTTATTTCCTTAAATAAATAAGTTTTAATTTAGTTTTTATTTTCTAGGTACATTGGAATAAATGAGTTGAAATGAAGAAATGGAGTTTTCTTGGTCCGACTAGGAATCCCAGTCAACGCAGGAATCGTGATGAGGCTAGGAAACCTGAAGGTATTAGGAGACCACATGATGACATGGGAGATATTTTGGGAGATTAAATCTGATTTTTGCATGGAAAATTAAGGAGATTACATTGAGAATATCAAGGGAGAATTTCAAGGAAGAAAAGGTTCAAAACAAGTCCAGATTCGTTGCTCAATTCCCTCAAGATATGTCGGCTGAAATTAGAGAATAAAATCTGCAATTTTAATGTGAAAATCAAGAGAAAATCAA
>BDJD01000525.1:61048-71578 GCA_002564525.1 Rosa multiflora
ACACACACACACACACACACATACATACAGTCCTTCTGACGTCCTTAGATATTTATATGTAAGGATTACCTTGATAGACCCACTTTTCGATCTCATATTTATATCTCGACCGTTCAGTTTTTAGGTCTTAATGTATAGATCACTTCTACAAATTTTTAGCCAAATTGATGATCGTTAAGGTACGAACTAGATTAAAAATCAATGAACGAACCAAATTTGTCCAACTTGAACCATTCGTGTTTATAATTGTAAATCACAGTTTTGAATGTCTTAATGATTATCAATTTGGTAGAAAAATTGTAGAGATGATATACTCATATATACATAAAAACTGAAAGGGTGAGATGTGGATATGCAATCGAAAAGTGGGTCTATCAAGGAAATCCTTAGATATTAATATCTAAGGACCCTCCTTAGCAAAAAAGTAGGTTCCAATGTGTAGATCACTTCTGCAAATATTCAGCCGAATTAAAGACCGTTAAGGTATCAAACTAGATTAAATTAATGGATGAACCAAATCTATCCAATCAAAACCGTTTAGGTTTATAATTGTAAATCAAGTATGAATACCCAAACGATCATTAATTTAGTTGAAAATTTGCAGAAATGATATGCTTATATAGACATAAGAACTGAACAATCAAGATCTCAATATGTGACTAAAAAGTTGGTCTAATAAGAAATCTCTTAAAATGGAAAAAAAAAAATGGATCCCTCACTAGAAGGGTCATATATATATTGCCTTCATAATGAGATACTTTTTTCTTGTGTCATTTTAAGGGATTGCTTTTGGAATCGATTTTACTATCACATATCGGAATCTCGACTGTTTAGGTTTTAGGTCTCTATGAGTAGATTGCTTATACAAATTTTCTGCTAAATTGATGATCGTTAAGTTATTCATAATCGTAATTTATCATTATAAACATGAACAATTCAGATTAGAAGAATTCAATTTGTCCATTTATTTGATCTAGTTTAATACCTTAGCGATTATCAATTTAGCTAAAAATTACATAAGTGATCTAAGTTTGATTTGTATCTACCTTAATTCTGTGAACCTTCAATAGTCTCCTGTGGTCGGAATCGGGCTTACTAACCTTGCTAACCGAGCCCAAGAAAGAAAAAATTTGCACGATTTTCTTCATTGTAATTATAGTAGCATGGCTCTTTTTGGGAACCAAATAAAGTCTGTTTGCTATGGAATAGCGTAGGTATGATAGCTATACAGTCCTTATTGTGAGTCTGTGTCTTCCCTTCGTTCTCTCCCAGTGAGGTAAGTCGTCTTGTCTTCAAGCAGAAGGCCAAGCAACTAGATAACTAGAGCTAGAAAGAGGAAGCCAAAGGCAAAGACTCATGGAAACCTAAAAACTAAATAGTAATTATAGTGCTATGTGATTGAAAAGTAGGTCCTATACACAATCTCTTAAAATGACCAAAAAAGGGATCCCTAACTAGAACGACCGTGTGTGTGTGTGTATTGTATAATTCATTTCAGTCTCTTGGTCGCCTCTTGTCCGTGACGAGGAAGACAAGGGTGGATCCTAAGGCTTTCATGGAACCATGGCCTCGATCTGGGGTTATCTGAACTGCCTATCTATTACAAAGCAAAATCGGAGCTTTGTTTTCCAATTTTCAGTGAAGAAGAAGCAGCGTTGGGTTGTTGATACTTGATAGCGTCCCATGGTTCTTTAGAAAATCTATTTGAGGCATCTCAGATTACGACGACCTTAATAATGCTTCGCAAGATGGTAATGACTCAATCCAGGTTTGGGTGGTAATGACTCAATCCAGGTTTGGGTCGTAGAGAGTTTACATTAAAGACTTTTGATGATTATTACATGTCATTGGGGATTGATGTTGGACATCATATTCCCATACCCAAAATATTCTCGTGGAAATTGCCATTAAATGACTACTATGGTAGCCCGGACATTGGTAATGCGCGCTCACCAATCTCCCTATTTATGCTTGGGGTTTTGCAATATTGCACGTAGCTATGCTAATCCATCTACGACCCACCACCACTTAACCTTTCTCTGCATTACAACTAGTGATTGGGTACGAGTCTGACATCTCGTACTAACATATATTTGAGTGCACGATTTATGTGCCAATTGCGTCGCCAGAACGCTCCTAGATGGGTCCTTACATACGAATGGGCATATATATTAGTTTTGAAGCTCCAACCCTCGTTCGCTATTTAAAACCCTTGTCAGGTGATCTCTCTACCGTTTGTTTTGCGGAACTGTCACTTTGATGAGACAATCTTTCTATCGTTAGAGGGATATAAAAATGTCAACGTTCAACAGAAACAACAGGTATTGTAGTGGTCTATTCCCACTATGTCTCATCTTGATCCCCGCTTAAGTGACGAGATTACACATATTTGCTCCTATAAGGATGGACATCCCTACGATAAGATGTAACGCCACCCTACACAGAGGTAGGCGTGGCACCAACCCATAGACAGTGGAACTATGGCGTCACAGGCCATGACCCTATTTAGAAGCCTGGAAGGCCCATGGGTTAGAAGTGTACTTTGGCACAACCTTATCCTTCGATCATCGACAATTGAAATTCGTCTCATGAGAATGTTTCAGATTATGGTTATCATTGGGGGACGTCTTAACGTCAGAATCTATTCCTGAGAATATAGAGATCTCTGAAAATTACACTAGTGTATACTAGACGTGGGATAGAAACTGTTGGTCAAATTACAATAAAATTATAATTTCTATATGAGAAACTCGTTGATAATAGGCTGAGGCGCGGGTAGCTCGCTCTCTTTAAGGAGATTCAAACCCTCTGCGGAACAATGCCGGTGCACCAGAAATCTCTTGATTTGTCCCCTCCAGGATACAACAGCCCAGCAACAAGTTGTACGGCTCACACCAATCTGCACAAATTGGAGGAACCCAAAGCTCCCTGCACTTTCAATTTTGATTTAATAGATCCAATTTGTTAGTTTTCCGACAATTGAGTTATTTAACTTGTTAATGTGGCTCATATATGGCCTATGTTTTATGATGTGGTGTCGAGGTGGTCTGTATAGTCAATTTAGGAGTGAGTCCTACAAATAAAAATAAATAGTTTTTCAACAAATAATCCAACTATAACTTGAACCCATAACAGAATATTAACGAATTGGACCTATTAGATCAAAATTGAAAGTGCATAGGTGTTTTTGATGAAATTAGAAGTTCAGGGACTGAGTTGATTTTAGACCTAAACTACAGGGTACTAACTAGTATTTAGCCCTTGAATTTTTCACCAATTGTTGACCGCAACAATTAAATTCTTTTTTCATCCCATTAATAAGACCATAGGACAAAACTCACACAACCTACCACCAACTCGACATGAGCGAGCTCAACTCTTACACTCCCGTCGCACATAAGCCAAACGATCGAGTTATGGCTTATACATTCGGGTTAAGCAAGTTAGAGTTCCTTCCTCTAACCTGGACTTGGGGGACTATCATGGTCACGCCATAGTCACTAGTATGGAAAATAGCTACTTTGATACCGGAGCTCTATGCTCAGCCTCATCGGCATCGTCGAACATTACCCAAGTCCAAACTTCTGTTTTACTATATGACTTGGGGGACTCGGTGAGTAACAATGCTCCCATACCTAACACATGTGCATCCTATACATACAACATATACATATCATTTATCATCCTGTTCATCACACATCTGTGCATCATATACACTTCGTTATACTATCACAACCACATACATTTTTTGACTTATACATCATATGTAATAACTACATAATATGTGCATACACACAATGTGTAACATGCATCTCATATAAATATTCATGCACCTCGATGTATTTGACTCAAATGTCACTCACATTGCCCTAGTGCAATCAATATGTTCTCTGTACACTCTTATCTTATTTGCAGGTACTAGCTCAACGATGAGGCCCCGTGGTACCAATCTGCCAAGGAAACTTCACAAGACCCGAAGAGTCCCTTCTTGCTTATGAAGTTAGGGGACTAGTATGGGTATGGCGTTCAACAAGTGTGATGACCTGGATTTCTGTTATTTAATTTAGGTAATTAATAATGGACCAGTTGTATGAATAATTGTTACTGTACTTTATTCGTAGGTTGTTTGTGAAGTGGAATGGTTTTCGTACGTGTAATTATTCGAATTTCATAGTTTAGGGGGTCGTGTGAAGTTTGACTTTTTGTACATTAGGATTATCTAAAAACTTCCTTCATGAAAGTTGTAGAGCACGTCGATACGAGTTTGTGGACATACGAAACACATCAATCAGAGTTCTTTTGAGAAAGTTATGGCAAGCGGAAGAAGTTTCTGTTTTACAATTTTCATTTCCATTTTCGGAAACCATCTTTTCTCTCTCTTTTCTCTCTCGGTCGACATCTTCAGTATCCGAGTTTTCCGTCTGACCCGACCCGAACCTAGTCGACCCGACCAGGCTTTTCCGGCGAACTCCGGAGGTGAAACTCTCCAGATCAGATCGTCTCCTTCGTCTGGTCGTCCCTCTGGTGTTCTCTAGCGGCGATTCTCCTCCACGACGACGCTACAAGTGGTAAAGTTTGAGGTTTTCAGACCCGACAGGAAAACGTAGCTCCGGCAACGGCACGGCTTCAAGTTTCCTTCCTTGGCTTAATAGGGGCCTTCTGAATCGATCTATGGTGTTTGTTTGGATCAATTTATGTGGAAATCGGTTCAACTCGGATTGAGCAAAAATCTAAAGTTTGTGAGGTAGTTTTCGACCCTTTATACTTGTTCTCTGACTTCGAGCTAGTTATGAAAATTCACAAGCATGCTTAGATGAACAGCTTTAATGTTGGGAATTTTAAGAAATATTCAGTTTTGGCCGGCGGCGGTGCGTCACCGCCTATGGAGGTGTTCTAGTGGCGTTCCAGCCATGTAGGGAACTGTTTTTGGTATTATATATGTTCTACTCGTTGATACGAGCGTTTCGATATATAATATGTAAATTTGGAGTCCGTATGGTTTTTTTATTATTTTTACGGTTTCATACCAGTCGATTTATTTGATCCGTGAGGATTCGAGCTTCCGATCGACTTGTGAGTTGGTCATATCGATCGTGAAAATATTCCAGAGACTTTGGGAGGTCTCGGTTGTGGTTTTGCCTCGATTGGCGCCACTTTCGGGATTTTAGTTCAAAACAGGGGTTTCGAACTTAAATCAAATGTGAATCATTACTAAGTTGGAACCGTATGTGTTAGGTACTTGACGAAGTATTTTGAATGGTTATTTTATGGATTGTATGCTTTGTGCTATATTGAAGACGCAGCGGGAGTTTCGAGGTGAGTAATCTCACAAGGTTCATTATGAACGGAATTACCATTATTGTTTTGGGGTTAATTATTTAACTGCAAACTATAGTTGGTATTAGTAGGCATTCCTGAGCGAATGACTACGTATATATATATTTACGTGAAATATATATATATTCTTGTGAGTGATGTGTGATGAATAATATGCATGATGATGTTAATATTATTGTAGAATGCGACTTTTCAGGAAACAATATTGTGGAAAAAGATGTTTTCTATTGTTTGAAAAGTAGTTAATTTGATGTTACATGTTTGAGTCAAGCGTGACTTATTTTAGATGTATTGGTCCTTGTATCAAGAGCCACAGATGGTGAGCAGGGATGGGGAAAGCCGAAACTAGATGTTTGTAACGTTTTTAGGTAAGGTGTGACTTACTTAACGTTTGACTTTGACACCAAACGGGGTCTAAAGATCATATGTCACAGATGGTGACAGGTCGTAGATGGTGACCTTGATGTTTGATTTTATGACCAGACGGGGTCTGAAATCATATGTCACATATGGTGACAGGTCGCAGATGGTGACCAAGGCAGGAAATAGGTAATCACGTCTGTGGCCGGACGAGTGGTTGCGATTTCAGTAGAGCTCTAGTCTGTCTGCCATTATTGCTTATGGGGGTAACGGTCGAGGTTGCTGGAGACTCATAAGTATGTAGTTTAAAGGACAGTTTCGAGAGTATTCTTGTTTTATTGTCTAGATGAGACTTGAATTGCTTCTTGATGGTTAAGTTAGCAAATGGAACATTGTCACAGCAGTGACTTATGTTGTCCTTTCGGTGGAAAGGATATGGAATATTAGAAGGAATCATGGTTGTATGATTTCCTTAAGCTAATTGTGTGAGTTATTGATTGATATTTATGAGTTAGTCATACGAGCTTTCATAAGCTTACCGGGTTTGTTGTGTGGCAACCCGGTGCACCTTTCTATGGTGTAGGGATTAATCCTGCAGGTCAGGATAATCGTGGCTGAAGCTGAGGTAGCTTGTTGGAAGTTGAACGGGTAGGAAGCAAATTTTGTTGGCTTTGCCATTGTTATGACTTCCGCTATATATGTAGTAAGCTCTGAGGAGCATTTACGTTTTATTTTGTGATGACAATTTAATTCATATGTTGTGTAATATGTGACTCTGTGGAGCGGGTCAATATTTGAAATTGTGAGTTCAGGGCATCAATATGTACTTGCTATAAAGGTAAGATGTCTCCATGTATTTTGTATTGATGGCTGAACGATCGCGCATGTATAATTATGGAATTATATATCGATTTTTATTTGTGTTAAAAATCAGGGGCTTGACAGATTGGTATCTGAGCGCAAGGTACATATTTGATGACAATCAATACTCCTCGAGTGATGGCCCGTCTGCAGCGGATCCCCATCAGATGCTCTTTGGTATTGATATAGTCATCGGGTATGTAGTGAGTGGTAGGATGTGAGTCGTCAGGGTAGTGTCGGCTTAGGGGATGAACTGTAGGAGCTAGATGTAGCTTCTATGAGTTAAAGACCTTGAGGAATGATGACCTTTAGTTTTAACTCAAGATTGACGTATGGGATGGAATTGTATCCTCTAAGGTAGTGTTGTGGTTGATCGAGTCATAGGGTTGACTTATACTTGTGTTTGAGAGTTATACAGGTATTAACCACATGTTGCAAATGTTGTAGATCCCACTCATTTGTCAAAGTTGGCAAAGGAGATTTCGAGACTGGGAGGAGTCCCATTTTAGGGAGGTACGGATCACATGTTGGCAGATCAATGGATTGAGAACATGAAGACCTACTTCGAGATGGTCATTTGCGACGACTTTAAGAAGAGAAAGATTGTGGCGTTTATGCTCTAAGGCGATGCACGGGTGTGGTGGAATGGTACACAGAGAGTTATGGATGTGTCCACCATGGCTTGGGATGGTTTTGTGGGACTGTTTAGGAAGAAGTACTTTCCACCTTCAGTGAGGGAGCAGTTGGAAAGGGAATTTATCTCGTTAGTCCAAGGGACTAAGAATGTGAGGGAGTATGAGACTGAGTTCTCAAGGTTGTATCACTTTGTGAGGTAGATGGATGCGGAGAGCTTAGCTATGAAATTTCAGTGGGGACTGAATGCTTCGATCCGGCGCGATGTCGCTGTTCTGGAACTGAACACTGTAGAGCTTATTTTCGCTATGGCTATGGCCATTGAGCAGGAGAACCTGACTTTCCAAGAACATGTGTCGGCTTAGAGGGACTCCCGAAGGAAGGGAAAGGCAATTGTTGGAAACAATGAAAGGACAGATAATCAGGGTGGGTTCTGGAAGAGGAAAATGACTAATCAGCAGGCGCCAGGTAGAGTGGCAGCTGCACCTGCACCTGCTAGGGTTGCACCTAATAGGTAGGTGGTAAACCTGAAGTGTTTCAATTGCAATGAGATGGGCCATGTTGCTCGAGCTTGCACAAAACCGAAGAACTTGGCATGCTTCACATGTGGCCAGACGGGGCACTTCTCAAAGGATTGTACCCAGCAGGGTAGGGAACAAGGGAACCAGCAGAGGCAACTACCTCATGGGCAGGCTAGGGTGTTTTCTATTGGTTTGCAGAATACCGGAGTGGAAGGTACCTTATCCTTATTTGATTTCTTTACTAGAGTATTGTATGATACGAGAGCGTCTCACTCTTTCATATCTAGCTCTGTGATTGATATGTTAGGTTTGACTCGTAGGCCTCTTGCTAGACCCTTGTGTGTTATTTCCCCACTTGGTGTTTCCCTTGAGCTTGATATGTTTTGTGATGCATGTCCGATTATGATCAGTGGTAGGGAGCTTTTTGCAACTTTGATTGTGTTAGCAAATCATACGTATGATGTTATTTTGGGTATTGATTGGCTGAGGCCAAATCATGCTATAATTGATTGCTTTGAAATGGTAGTGTCATTTCATATACCTGGACAGCCGGTGTTTTGTTATTGGTGTCTTAGGTCATATATTGCTTTGAGGGTAGGATTCTTAGCTCATGTGGAGTCAGTGAGTTATGCTGCAGTTATGGCAGAGATTGCTATGGTTTCGAGTACAATAATGTATTTTAGGAAATACCAAGGTTACCTCCAAGGAGGGTAGTGGATTTTGCTATCGATGTGATACCAGGTACTGCACCTGTATCAATGGCACCATTTCATATGGCACAACTGAACTTAAAGAGTTGAAGGAGAAAATTGATGGTTTACTTGAGCAGGGGTTCATTAGACCTAGCATTTCTCCTTGGGGTGCACCTGTGGTGTTTGCGAGGAAGAAGGATGGTTCAGTACCGTTGTGTGTGGATAATCGGCAGTTGAACAAGTGACGATCAAGAATAGGTACCCTTTACCTAGGATTGATGACTTGTTTGACCAACTTAAGGAAGCTACTGTATTCTCGAAGATTGATTTGAGATCTCGATATCACCAGTTGAGGGTGAAGGATGATGATGTTCCTAAAACTGCATTTAGGACCAGGTATGGACACTTTGAGTTTGTTGTCATGCCTTTTGGTCTAACCAATGCACCTGCTGCCTTTATGGACTTGATGAACCGTATGTTCAGTCCGTACTTGGATGAGTTCGTGGTGGTGTTCGTGGATGATATCTTGATTTATTCCAAGATGTTGGAGGATCATGATAAGCATCTGCGGATTGTGTTATAGATTTTGAGAGAAAAGAAGTTGTTTGCAAAATTCGAGAAGTGCGAATTTTGGCAAAAGAAGGTCAAGTTCCTTGGTCATGTAGTTTCGAAGGATGGAGTCTCTGTGGATCTTTCCAAGGTTGAAGCAGTGATGAACCGCCAACCCACTACGGTTACTGAGGTACGTAGTTTTCTGGGTTTGGCAGATTATTATCGGAGATTTATTGAGGGATTTGCTAGCATTGCTTCAGCTCTGACCAAGTTGACCAAGAAGGATGTCCAGTTTGTGTGGACTGAGGAATGTGAGCAAGCATTCAATGAGTTGAAGGCTAGATTGACCACAGCCCCAGTGTTGACTATTCCCACAAGCGGCGGTGGTTTAGTCATCTATAGTGATGCGTCTCATCAGGGTTGGGGGTGTGTTTTGATGCAGCACGACGGTGTTGTCGTTTATGGCTCTAAACAGTTGAAGGTGCATGAGCGTAATTACCCCCCTCATAATTTGGAGTTGGATGCGATTGTGTTTACCTTGAAAATTTGGAGGCATTACTTGTATGGGGAGAAGTTCGAACTCTTTTCGGAGCATAAGAGTTTGAAGTACATGTTCTCTCATAAGGAGTTGAACATGAGACAGAGAAGGTGGATGGAGCTCATAAAGGACTATGATTTCACCTTGGAGTATCATCCAGGAAAGGCGGATATGGTGGCGGATGCTTTGAGTAGGAAGCCCAGAGGTATTGTTGCTTCTGTTATGGTTCAGGAGTGGCTTATGTTGGAGACTGCATCTGAGTTTGACCTTGTGCAAGCAAGAGTTGAGAATGGGAGTTTCCTTGGAAGTGTCACGGTACAGCCTACCTTGATTTCCAGGATCATTCAGGGTCAAACAGAGGATGAGTTCTCACGTGCGAAGTTGCCAGAGTTAGCTGCGGATTCGTCCATTGGCGTTCCATCGGAGTGGTCGGTCGGAACTGATGGTGGTTCGCTGATGAACCATAGGTTGTATGTTCCGAATCGTGTTGACCTCAAGGGAGAGATTATTCGTGAGGGACATCGATCGCGGTATACTGTGCATCCTGGAAGCACTAAGATGTATCGGGATTTGCAAAGGCAATTCTGGTGGAATAGAATGAAAAAGGATGTGGCAGAGTATGTTTTCAAGTGTCTTACTTGCCAACGTGTGAAGGCTGAGCATCAGAGACCTCCAGGTATGTTGAAGCCATTACCTATTCCCGTATGGAAGTGGGAGCAGATCTCAATGGATTTTGTCACTGGACTGCCTAGTTCCAAACGAATCACGATGCAGTGTGGGTGATCGTGGTCCGTTTGACTAAGTCGGTACACTTTCTTCCTGTGTCAATGACGTATTCTGTTGACACATTGTGCGAGCTTTACGTCGAGGTGATCGTGAAACTTCATGGCGTGCCTGTGTCGATTGTTTCTGATCGTGATGCTTGGTTTACTTCAAAATTTTGGAGCGGTTTCCAAAAGGCCATGGGAACTTATTTAGATATGAGTACGACATTTCACCCTCACACTGATAGGCAGACTGAGCGAGTTAATCAGGT
>BDJD01000525.1:76429-87165 GCA_002564525.1 Rosa multiflora
TCCGCTATGTAGTAAGCTCTGAGGAGCATTTACGTTTTATTTTGTGATGACAATTTAATTCGTAAGTTGTGTAATATATGACTTTGTGGAGCGGCTCAATATTTAAAATTGTGTGTTTAGGGCATCAATATGTACTTGCTATAAAGGGAAGATGTCTCCATGTATTTTGTATTGATGGATGAACGATCGCGCATGTATAATTATGAGATTATATATCGATTTTTATTTGTGTTAAAAATCAGGGGTGTGACATATACGTTACAAGATTAATGCACTTACATCATAGGGATGAGTAAGAAAATATAGTGCAATTTTCTTACGGCCACCTTATGAATCGTTTTTCCTATTGAACCCAGTTTTTAGGATCTCTAATCACCGGGTTGGGTGTCCTCATATGTGGCTCATAACGATATGAGCTTCAATTCCATCCCCCTTGATGTACTCCAGACCTTTTCTCTTGCCAAGCCCTTAGTTAAAGGATCTGCAAGATTATCACATGATTTAACATAATTCACATTAAGAATGCCATTACTCAAATATGATTTCACAGTACTGTGCTTTCTTCTTATAAGTCTTGATTTACCGTTATAATAACAGTTATTTACTCTACCAATAGCTATAGTGTTATCACAATGAATCAATATAGGTGGTATAAATCTCTCAACCAATTTGCTTATTCACTTGCTAACGTTAGAGCAATAAGTTCAACTTCCATGGTTGAATTAGAGATTATTATTTGCTTCTTTGATTTCCAACAAATAGCACATCCACCTAATGTAAAAATATAACCAGGGGTAGAAAGAGAATCACCTGCCAGAGTGTTTCAATCAGCATCACAAAAGCCTTCAAGTACAGAAGGATTCTTTTTTTTTATAAAATAATCCATAATTTTTAGTACCAAGCAAATATTTTCATAACACACTCAATTGCATGCTAATGTTCTTTACCTGGTTTACTTGTGAACCTGCTAAGTACTCCAATTGCATATGCAATGTCAGGTCTAGTGTAGTCAGTAGCATAGCACAAACTGCCAATTATGCTAGCATATTCTTTTTTATTAATCACATCATTTTCACTCTCAACAGTAAATAAGTGAACACTAGAATCAAAAGGAGTAGACACATGTTTGTGGCCAATGTAATTATATTTCTTCAAAATTTTCTCAACATAATATGACTAAACAAGAAAAATACCATCACATGTTTTTGTGATTTTCATGCCCAAAATAACATTAGCCTCACCAAGATCTTTCATATCAAAATTGCTCTTAAGCATAGTTTTTGTCTCATCAATTACATGCAAATTTGAGCCAAAAATTAAGATATCATCCACATAGAGGCTAATAATAACATGTAAATTTTTTCAAGATTTATAATATATGCACTTGTCACATTTATTTGATTTATAACCATTTTCAATCATGCAGGAATCAAATTTTTCATGCCACTGTTTAGGAGCCTGCTTTAAACCATAAAGGGATTTAGATCACTTACATACCTTGTGCTCTTGACCAGGTTCTATAAAATCTTCTGGTTGGTCCATATAGATCTCTTCATCTAAATCATCATTTAGAAAAGATGTTTTCACATCCATTTGATGAATAATCAAATCCTGAACTGCAGCAATAGCAATTAATAATCTAATCGATGTAATCCTTGTAACCAGAGAAAAAGTATCAAAAAAAAATCTAGATAAGCTTTTTGCTTAAAGCCTTTAGCAACAAGTCTAGCTTTATATTTGTCTATACTTCCATCCGGTTTGAGCTTTTTTCTAAGGACCCATTTACACCCTGTACATAGATAGGCATTTCCAAGCATAATTAGCTATAATGAGCCACGCTCATGTTACCCCCAGCAGTACCGACTCCCGCCAAAGGAGTGACCTACGGGAACACAGCCAAGCATGCTACCGCCTGAGCCCCGGCTTGCCCCCAGATCACCGCTGACGCACCGCCACACGCCTTGCCAAGACAGCATAAGAATCTCCAGAAGCTAGGGACTGAAGCATATCAGTCCCACATCGAAAAAAATGAAGACGATCAGCTCCTTCCTCACCTATAAAAGGTTATCTCTTCTCTCCTCATTAATTACGCATTTACTACTTACCTACTGTTACTTTGTCAACACAAGTACATTGACTGACTTAGGCATCGGAGAAGAGAAGATCGCCCAACGCAGTCTCCCTCTGACGCCCTATGTACTTTACTTGACAGGTAGCGGAAGCTCTGAGAACATCACAGGTAGCGATCCGCCCATCGGATCAACGTTAACTTAAGTCCAGCTACCGCTGAACTTTAAAGATTAACACACCCAATAGTTTTAAAACATGTTGGTAAATCTACTAATTTCCAAGTATTATTAGAAATTACAGACTCCATTTCATTATTCACAGCCTCTTTCCAGAAAATTGCATCTGGTGATGATAAAGCTTCATGTAAAGAAAAAGGATTTTCCTCAACGTTATAAACATAATAGTCTGGGCCTAAATATTTTTCAACTCTAGCTCTCTTACTTCTCCTAGGTTCAGTTTCATAAAATTCTTTTATATGTAAATTAGAAGAAGAAGAACTAGGTTGGGTAAAATCATTTTCTCTGGATTCTTGACCCCCACTATTTTTGTTATTTAAAAGGAAATTTTTCTTCATGAAAAATTGCATCACCAGATTCAATCACAACATGATTTTCAACATCAAGAAATCTATAGGCTGTACTATTTAAAGCATATCCAACGAAAACACAAGTAGTAGCTCTAGCACCCAATTTAGGTCTTTTATGGTCAGTTAACCTCACAAAGGCTAGACAACCCCAACCTCTAAGATAACCCAAATTTGGTTTGTGCCTCTTCCACACCTCAAACGGTGTAATTTTTATATTTTTATGTGGCACTCTATTCAACACATAACAAGCAGTTAAAACTGCTTCACCCTAAAGATTAGAGGGAGCACCTGAATCAATCAACATGACATTTGTTAACTCAATCAAAGTTCTATTTTTTCTTTCTGCCACATCATTAGATGCAGGTGAATAAGGTGGAGTAACTTCATGAAACACTCCTAAAGATTGAACAAAAAAATTGAATTCAGAAAAATCATATTCTCTCCCTCTATCACTTCAGAGCCTTTTAATTTTTCTACCAAATTGATTTTCAACCTCAAGGAGGAACTCTTTAAATTTGGCAAAAGCATCAATTTTATTTTTCAACAAATAGACATAAGCATATTTAGAACAATCATCAATAAAAGTGATAAAATACTTGTTACCTCCACGAGTTAAAATTCCCTCAAATTCACACAAGTCTGCATGAATTAATTCCAATAGCTCGGTATGCCTTTCAATATATATTTTTGCGAGGCCTTCTAGTAATTTTTGCTTTACTGCAAGTCTCACATTTTTCAAAATCTTTTTGCACTGAAGGAATTAAACCCAAGCTACTCATGATTCCCACATGTCTACCATTTATATGACATAAATGTGCATGCCAAAAATTCAAATAAGAGAGCATATAAACTGAAGTAGATGCTTTATTATTATTCTCAACATTCAATTTAAACATGCCATCACAAGCATAACATTTCCCCACAAATACATCTTTTTTGGTGATCACATAATGGTCAGATTCTATAGTTTATTTAAAACCAGCCTTATTAAGAAGATAACTAGACATCAAATTTTTCCTCATGGAGGATGTATGCAATACATCTTTCAAAGTTAGTACCTTACCAGAAATAAATTTGAGCTCTACCTCACTAGTTCCAAGTACATGAGTAGTATGTGAATCTCCAAGCATAACTATTTTGGGCTCCTTAAAAGGAGTGTATTTCTTGAACCAATTTTTATCATAGCAAATATGCCTATTAGCACCACAATCTACCCACCATCCTTCAACACTTTGAATCATATTTACATCAGTTATCATTGTCACATATGGTTCTTCACTGACGTGAGCTTGAGGAATAACCTCACATTTTCAAAAATTGTAATTTAGAGCAATATACCCACTTTTGCCACAAACATAACAACAAGTATATTGTTGCTTATTTTTTGAAGGAGGATATTGGTTCTTATACACATAGCTTGGCTTGCCTTTATTCTGTTGGTGAGGTTTACCAACTTTTATCATATTTTTCTTCTTTGGCTGCATATGAGAATTTTTATGAAAATGACCATTGGGCATATTATTATTGAAATATACTAAATTTACCTTGGAGGTGTCACTATTTTTATCTTGCATAAGAACATCTTGACCTCTTGCTTCCTCCTCAACGGGGATGCTAGTGGTCAAGGTCTCCAAGGAAATTACCTTTTGTTTGTGACGCGTGGATTTTTGGAACTCTTTCCATGTTAATCTACAAAACTTCTCAACATTTCTTTGAAAAACAATGAGTAGTTCATCATAATCGTAAACATTATATGAGAAATAAGTCAAGAGATAAAAAATAATTGTTATACTCATATTTCTCAAATTGAGATCTCTAATATTGTCAAATGGTTTCTCTTGAGTACGCTCTTTAGTGAATCTCCTTAAAATTGTTAGTGAAATTATAATAAAATTATAATTTATATATGAGAAACTCGTTGACAATAGGCTGAGGCGTGGGTATCTCACTCTCTTTAAGGAGATTCAAGCCCTCTATGGAACAATGTCAGTGCACCAGATTTCTCTTGACTTGCCCCCTCCAAGATACAACAGCGCAACAACAAGTTGTACTGCTCACACCAATCTACACAAATTGGAGGAACCCAAAGCTCCACCAAAAAAACACCTTTCTTTGGCCAAAAACACACAAGACACTTTGGGGGATTTTGGAAAGAAAGTTGATGGGTGAATAGTAGTGTTTCATAATAGTATTACTTAAAACCAAGGATATATTTGAGCATGCAACAAATGGTGCTATTTATAGGCTCTTAGGACACTCCCTAATATTAATAGGGTAGTAACCAAATGCCATAGGTTACAAAAAATTAAAACCCAAAATAAAACAAAATAAATCACCATGAGTTACAAATAAAATTCAAAATAAATTCTGAATTTAAACACACAAATAAATTCAAAATTTAAACACAAAATAAATTCAAAATTTAAACACAAAATAAATTCACCCAAATTTAATTTCAATAATAAATAAAATATTAAAATGTTACAATAGAAACTTTATCATTTTTATGATGTATTCGCGCATTTCATTGCGCATGAGTTTGTTGAGTCTGATGATATCGAACCATGCTCCGTTAATGTATGATGAATGCCAATGCAGAGAAAATTTGTCTAAATGGAAAGATGTCATCCAGGTTGAATCGGATTCTCTAAGGTAGAGGAAGGTTTTTCAAGCCAGTGATGCCAACACCTCCTAACATAAAACATGTTGACTATTGGGTCTTCGTTAGAAAGCGTGATGAGAAAAAGAGATTGTAGACTCACCTCATGGCACAAGGCTCCTTACAACACCCTGGAATCGACTACGAGGAGACATATTCTCACACAATGGATGTTATTACACTCCACTACCTTGTCAATACAGTAGTTTCTGAATAACTAAACATGTAGCTTACGAATGTGGTCACTACGTATCTTTATGGGGATCTAGATATCAAATATACATGAAAGTTTATGCTGGACTTCATTTACCGAAGTCAAGCGGCTCTAGACCACGGAGCTCACTTGCAATGAGGTTGAAACGTTCACTAAGTGACTACTTGATTGGGAATGGATATGTCAATGATGAACTATGCTCGTGCGTTTGTATGACAAGTTTCGGATTCCACCGTGGTTCATGTTGATTAGGGGTGGGTTCACGAAACCGAAAACCGAAAAAAATCGAGCCGAAAGCCGAACGGAAGCCGAAAAACACGGAACCGAACAAAAACTGCACCGAAATGAAAAAATTGAACTGAACCGAACTGGCTGGGTTAGGTTTTCGGTTTTAGGGTGTCAAAAACCGAACCGAACAGGGAAAAAAAAAAACGAAGTTACCAAAACGATGTCGTTTTGGCTATAAGTCAGAAACCCTAATGACGCGATATAAATAGGTTCTCATAGCCTCACTTCTCACTTCGTCAGTTCCTCTCTCTCTCTTCCGCCTCTCTTCCTCCAGACCTCCATGGCTCCATCACACAGGCACATCGCACACATACCATCACACTTCGTCAGTTGATGTCGTCGTCACTGGCGCTATCAACTATATTATCGAGTGATGGGTTCGTCAACACCATCTTCTAGGTCCAGATCGACCATCTTCGGCAGAAGCTTAGGTCGAGTATAGGGCCGACGAGATCGGAAGAGTCCGGCATCCCCGATGAATATCTTTGTAGAAACGTACTCTCTTTTTATATTTATCAAATGATTTAAACTCCGTTTCACATCAGATTGATATTGCTATTTGTTGGGGTCTAGAATGAGAAGCTCATGTTGTCTGTTCCTTGGCGATATGGAGGATTGAAGGCATGGAGCTTTATAGTTGGTAAGCACTTCTTATTCTTCCATAATCAGGGGAAGCACTTCATATATATTATTCTTCCCCATTTTTCATCATAAGATCTATAATTTTGGTTGTGAGATTGGTTTCGAATGGGAGTTATGTAATTTCAGGTCTAAATTTATGAACTTTGGGAGTTATGTATGTCGGTTATGATGATTAACGTGAAAATGTACAAGAAAGAATTGCTGGGTTAACCAAGTATTTCAAGTTAACGTACCCAGGTATATATGAAGTTTGCTTCTTTCCTATTAAGGGTTTGCATATCTTCACCATATAATGAGCTAGGTTTAACATTGTTGGTCTTGACTAATTGTAATATTCAATGTTACTGCATGTCATTTGGCATTTTTGTGCATGGTTTTCTGATTACTATATTTTACTTTAAAGATTGAAACTGGAGCTGATGAAGATGAGTCAGAGGGCTCATATTCAGAATGCAATGGTGTTTTTGTGAGTGTGCTGAGCTGAATCCTGAATCAACTGAAGGTTAGAGCGTCATTTTCCGTTTGCTTTTGTGATGCAGTACAAATTTTGTTTGCTTCATCAGCTCTATTATGATATTGTACTTTTGAATTTGTTAAGGGAAACCGTTGAACACTTGAAATCTAAGTTTGAGATGAAAGTTCTTGGGAGAACATGATACTATCTAAGTTTGGAACTTGAGCACCGTGTTAATGGTATCCTTATTCATCAATCAGCTTATACCCAGAAGATGCTTAGGCGTTTCAATACTGATAAAGTTAAGCCTTCAAGCACCTTCATGGTTGTCCATAGTCTTAATCCTAAAAATGATATGCCAGAGGCAGAAGTGCCCTACCTAAGTACAATAGGCGCATTATTATATTTAGCTCAATGCAGAAGACTGGACATCTCATTTGCAATAAACTTGTTAGCTAGATATAGCTTTGTGCCAATGCGACACCATTAGACTGGTGTAAAGGATATCTTTCGGTACATAAGTGGTATGATTGATATGAGCATGTTCTAGCCCTACAGAGGGATTATGGATTCTGACTCATCACATACCAGGAATTCCACCAATAGTGGTCTGCGTCCCCTATCCCCTCCTCAAAACAACATTGATGTTTTGGAAGGTTTTGCTGATGCTGGGTATCTCTCTGACCCACACAAATGTCGTTCCTAAATTGGTCATGTGTTCACCATGGGTAAGACCGCAATATCTTGGAGATCTACAAAACAGACCATTGTCACTACATCTTCGAACCATGCAGACTCTATTGCTCTTCACGAAGCTGTTCGGGAATGTATACAGCTGAGATTCATAATTACGCTCGCATGTTTGTAGCAATTGTGGTTTGAAGTCTACCACAGATGAGCCTATGAGCATTTATGAGGATAATACTGCTTACATTGAACAAATAAAGTAATGTTACATCAAGGGCGACAACACCAAGCACATATGGCCCAAATTTTACTACAATCAGCAACAAAGGACTATTCTCAAGATCAAGGTGAGCCAGATTCAATCTGAAGACAATGTGGCAGACTTGTTTACCAAGTTATTGCCCCAATGCACTTTCGAGAAACATGTTGCTAGCATCGGTTTACGGAAGTTATCCGAACTCCTATGATCATAGTCATCAGGGGGAGATGCAGATATCAAGGGGAAGATGTCTACATGTATGGTCTCGAAACTTGAATGGTCTATTGTACTCTTTTTCTCCTTCGATCTAGGTTATTTCCTACTGAGTTTTTGGTACTCGACAAGATTTTTGAAGAGACAACAAGAGGAGCACCACATTTGGACAAAACAAGAGGGAGTGTTTAAGGACATCTAGATTATGTGTCTAGCCTAAATTCTAGTTACTTGTCCGAGTGGTATTAGGATTAGTCTTACAGATATCTTTGTAGATATCCTATCATTGTACGATTATGTTTCCTTGTAAGACTCAGATTCTTTGTTTGTAATCCTCTATATAAAGATACCTCTATTATCAATAAAAATACAGATCATTCTCCCAAATTCTCTCTGTTGTTCTCTGCATCCCTTTTTCCTAAAACAAGAATCAGATTTTCATTAAGCAACAAGAAATGAGATCTATATCATAGAAGAAAATTAATACTTTTTTACACTCTGAAACATGCCATCAATGTATTATGGGGGCCAAACATATCCAAATATGTAGCTTGTTACTTCTATTCCATCAACACCTATTAACAACATAAGTTAATTAACAAGCTTTCAAAAACTTAATGGGTGATAGGGCACCCTTTGCAAAGGATAGCTCCGCCCCTACTGGATGACGCATCATAATAATAGTTCACACACACACACGCTGTTTACATTAGCAATACTGAATCGATCGTGTGGATATTATCCATAAAAAAAACTACCATGAGCATTTTGCAAGTTATACGAGGATTTCTTGGATTAATTCTCACACTTGCTGCATCTCTCAAGTTGATTAAATGAGAACATACATATTGGTGTTACGGAAGGAAAAAAAAAAACTTTCCTTTTGAATAGTGGGAGCTACTAGCAAAATTGAATCTTTGCAATTGTTTCCATAAAAAAAAAAACCTTAAAGACTCTCAGATAGCTAGCCAAGAATACCTAAATTCTCTTACAAGTACTTACACCCAGAGCCGGCTCTCAACAGGTGCAAGATGAGCAACAGCACAGGGCCCCATTTTAAAAATAAAAAAAGCTTTATGTTTATATAATTAAACTAAAAATAATATATAATAGGGCCCAAACTGTGGAAGTATCAATCAAAAAGAAAAATTATAGGGCCCCAGACAACAATTAAATCATAGGGCCCCAGACTTTTCCAACTCCTCTCCTCTTGGTTTCTGAGTTCTCTCTCTCTCTCTCTCTCTCTCTCTCTCGAAAAAAAAATAATAGGGCCCCAGACAACAATTAAATCATAGGGCCCCAGACTTTTCCAACTCCTCTCCTCTTGGTTTCTGAGTTCTCTCTCTCTCTCTCTCTCTCTCGAAAAAAATAATAGGGCCCCAGACAACAATTAAATCATAGGGCCCCAGACTTTCCCAACTCCTCTCCTCTTGGTTTCTAAGTTCTCTCTCTCGAAAAAAAAATAATAGGGCCCCAGACAACAATTAAATCATAGGGCCCCAGACTTTCCCAACTCCTCTCCTCTTGGTTTCTAAGTTCTCTCTCTCGAAAAAAAAATAATAGGGCCCCAGACAACAATTAAATCATAGGGCCCCAGACTTTTCCAACTCCTCTCCTCTTGGTTTCTGAGTTCTCTCTCTCTCTCTCTCTCTCTTCTCAATTCTCATCGTCTCTTTCTCCATTCCCATTGATCCTTTATATCCTTTTTCCTTCTTTGATAGCTCTAAAAAAAAATTCCACATTAGAGTAGTCCTAGTTCTCTCCTACTTCAAGTCTTCATTCTTCATTGAGAGATCTAGAAGCAAAATCTCTCAATTCTCATCGTCTCTTTCTCCATTCCCATTGATCTTTTATATCCTTTTTCCTTCTTTGATAGCTCTAAAAAAAATTCCACATTAGAGTAGTCCTAGTTCTCTCCTACTTCAAGTCTTCATTCTTCATTGAGAGATCTAGAAGCAAAATGAAGCTCATAAGAAATCCTTAGACCCTAGTCACGACTCAGTTATGATTAATTGATTTGTATCCACATATAAATAAATATTTGCTTTAGTATTTGTTCAGTTAGTATTTAATAGTTTAATTTATATAATCTTCTTAATGGTTTGATTTGTTTTTAAAATTGCAGAGCCCTAGCAATTTTCTGGGAATTGAGAAACCTAAAACAAGGATCAGAGAAGTCAAGCAGTGAGGAAAGCCTAATGCTCATATATCAATCAACATTTTGCTGGAAAAATGTTTTATTTTGAGGATTTTATGTGAGATCTTTTTGTAATTTTTTTTTGTTGTAAATTTTCATTTGTATTGAATAGTTGACATCTTTTGTAGGCTCATTAATGAGGTATAATTGATCAGACATTGTTGGCTATTTGATTTGATTTTATTAAATTAGATGTTGTCTGTTTGTTTAAGTATACGTTTCAGTTCAGACAAATAAAAAAATATATATACGTTTCAGTTATAAATTGGGTTTTTTACTTCAACAGTGTCTGAACTCTTCGAGGACTTTTGAAATGATACCTGAACTTTCAAAGTTATCAATGTGATACCTGGACTCATTTTTTCGTATCAACGTCGTACCTGCGATCGATTTCCGTCACAGAACCGTTAACTATGACCACGTGCCCAGCACGTGAGGCACAAAATAAGGGTAAAAATGACCTTTCC
>BDJD01000525.1:90883-127406 GCA_002564525.1 Rosa multiflora
TGTATTTTATATATATATATATTATCAACCAAGCATGATGATTGACGATATCAATTTTTATCAACCAAGGAGGATCAAGAGATGACGTCCTTAAACTCTTAAAATGAGGATATTTTTATTTTTAGGATGTATTTTAATAATCACAACCACTCATTCTTTAGTTACCCACACATATGAATCATACAAAAAATTAGCCAAATGGCAAAATTTTTATTTGGCTAATTTTTAACCATTTGATTAGCCCAATTATCGTTTTAATTTTATCTAACGGACTACATTTGTTTACACAATTTTGAGTGACCAAATGATTATGGATTTGGTTGATTTTTTGTAGACATAATTCTTGCATAGGAATCTAAAGGATCAAAGGTTGAAATCATTGAATTAGATCATATACTAGTGTAAAATAGTAAAAATCCTCAAATTCTTAAAGTAAGGTTGTCCTCTCTTGATCCTCCCTACATACATACATACATACATACATACATATATATATATATAAAATACAGGCTGGATCAGAAGCGGACGTCCGCACAGATGCAAAAGTGCGGATGTCCCTCCTCAAGCCTCAATCAGGCGGCGGTTTCAGGCGCTGCGGTTGTCAGACAAACACTCTGGACATCCCGGACGGTGTCACCATCAAGGTGAAGGCTTAGCTGATAGGAATCAAATGTGTGTGCGGCAAGCTCACCTGAAACCATGGAAACTCATCAAGGTCGACTTCGAACTCTTCATCGACGACTCTAGTGGCAAGCAGAGCCTCAACATTGAGGCCTAGCTAGTTCGGCATCGGCAACTGCAACGCCACCATCGCCGCATGATAGTGGCTTGAGAAGGGACGTTCGCACTTTTGCATTTGTGCGGAGGTCCTCTTCTGAACGGCTCTGATATATATACACACACACACACACACACACATATATATATATATACATATCCTATCCAGAGCAGAGCTCCACTTTGAAATTAACGTGTGAAGTTTGAGTTTTAGGTCACTTTTCGGTCGCATATCCACATCTTGACCGTTCATTTTTTAGGTACTAGTGTATAGATCGTCTCTGCAAATTTTCAGCCAAATTGATGATCGTTAAGGTATCTAACTTGCTTAAATCAATGGACGGACTGAATCTGTCAACCTAAACCGTACTAGCTTTAAGACAGTTATCAATGTCTTAACGATCATCATTTTGGCTGAAAATTTACAGGGATGATCTATACACTAGTACCTAAAAACTGAATGGTCGAGATGTGGATATGCGACCGAAAAGTGACCCAAAACTCGAACTTCACACATTAATTTTCAAAGCAGAGCTCCACTCTAGATAGGATATATATATATATATATATATATATATATATATATATATATATATTTTCGGAAAGAGATCACGAACGAAGAATAAAGCATAGCTAGAAAGCAAGTGTACTAGACGTACTGCCCGTCAAAAATATAAAACCTTATCTTTGGTAGACCATGCGTACGTTTTAATATTTTTGTTCATTAAGATAACCTTTACATATTTCTTTCCCTTGCCAGTAGCTTAATCCAGACTACATTCCAATGGAAGAGATGCTATATATCAAAATTAACCGTATGTAAATTGGTGTCATATCCAATTATTCATGACCAAATCTCTTATAAAGAATATGCATGGTAGAGAAAAAATGCACCAACTTGTTGAAAAGAGCAAGACAATTTTCAGTGGCCATTGTGTCCTCCATGAAATGCCACTCAAGTATTCTTTAGACTTCAATTCTCTTGCATGTTCGTCTTGGTGAATATATATTCTCTTGGCATATATTTCACGAATGAGCATCGACCATAGATCAATAATTTGTCCATTTCACCCAATTATAATGGGATTCATTCATGGATAATACCTAATCTAGGTATCTAAATCTACGATAGAAAGCAATGATTCGATAATAAGAATTGAAATAAGGTAAACTGATAACTTGTGAATAAGGTAAATTATTCACAAGTTGAGCTGACCTCAGTAAGTCACACAATGAAATGAATAAGAAATTTGACGTAAAAATAAACAAGTTCACAGTCCAGCAAATTCACTTGGGGATTGGGAAGAATATGAAAGTTTACTTCTACGAGAAAACATACATATACATATCTATATAGGACGTATCTATGAAAGATCTTTAAATCTACATATCTCTTTTGTAATGTTTTGAGCGGTCTGAGTGTACTGAGTTTGTCAGTTACGAGAGATCGATCAATACATCTTTATAATAATCTCTTTCTATTATCTTTTTGTTTTTTTACTCGTGCAAACACCAACACCAAGCTTGTACTACGATAAATCTCGTGTTCTTATATCTTCTGTGATGAATGACAATATGAGCACTTGATCTCATAATGCTAATACATTGGGGTTTTGACATGAAGGATTGCCGATCACTACCTCGACGAAGTCATTTAGCTGTTACTTACTAATTGTAGATATCAACAAACGAACACGAACGGAAGGGAAGTACCGCCTCAGATCAACTAAACAGGCATTAAGGGTATTACACGTACATCCGTTCTACTTAATTTCCATCTTCTCAAATTTCTTTAACCGTACGTAAAGAAAAACCAAACTCGTTGCCTACAGAATATGTACGTTTGCAAATGGGTTAGGAGAGATTCCATGTCCTGCATGCTGATTATATTGCTTGTGAATTCTGATATGAAATACCGGAAGAGCACATGTTTGTTTATTATGCCTTTGGTACGGGGTTAGGAAAAGGTGACAACTATATTCTGAGAATTGGTTTCATGCATGAGTCCATCACTACACATATTTGTTCCCTCGCCTGCATACATGTACGAGAACAGGGGACCAAAATCAGCAAATTTGTTTTCGTTATATAACCATGGATATCATATATCCTCCTCCTCAATTAAACTATATCAATTGGCCATTTCTTTCGGAGAGAGTTCGGGTGTTGCACAATTCTTTAAACATTTTTCTAAGACTGTCTTGACAAATTAATATCGTTTGGTTCTTGTTATTTTTTCTTTAAAATAAAAAACAAACGACAAAAATCATTTAGTCATTTCATCAAGATCTCATATCAATTAGTGTTTACAGAAAACAATTTTCCTGTTTCACTAAGATTAATTAATTAATTACCAAATCAGCTTCCATTGAATAACCGGCCAGCAATTTTAATGATTGGGCCACAATGTGTAATGACACCATAATGGCTATCTTTATATTTGGAAATGACAGCATCTTTAAGGACTGTTGTCGATTAATAGGGCAGAGAGAGTTACAACTTACAAGTGCTTAAAACAACTTACATGCATGATGTCCACCATGGTAATGGAATCCCCATAATGTTTCATCATCTTGTGGCTGTGTTCCTAGTGGCTTAAACCATCAACTTTTGAGATATAGCTTAGTGGCAACTAATGATATCGAACATGAACCCACATTTGAATTAATGAGCATGGATGCCTTCTGATAAGGCATTGAGGCGTAGATGTGGAAGCTGCAAAATCATGAGCATAGATATTGGTTAAAAATAGAAATTGTGTAATGAACTAGATTTTTGTATTAATTTCTTTTATTTTGAGTGAAATTAATAAAAGTCTCAATTGGTACAAATTATAGTTTTGAGGCATTGTTCTTATGATTACTCGAGAAATATAAATTATTTCAGACAATTATTCTCTTGAAATATTTCGATTCAAGGGTTAACTTTTTATACATTAGGATTCTGTGAAAACTTCCTTCACGGAAATCGTAGAGCGCGTCGATATGAGTTCTTGGACATGCACAAACTCAAAAATCAGAGTTCGTAAAAAGAAGTTATGGCCAATGAAAAAAATTTCCATTTTTGTATAAAGGGAAAATTTCAGAAAAATCTCTAGTTTCCAAAAAAGAAAACTCGAGCTCTCTTCTCTCTCCTCGCTACGGAAATCGCTTGGTTGTATCTCGGCCATCCGGCCATTGTTGGATGCTCCACCGGTCCCAATCGCTTCGTCTCTCCTCCCTCTTTAAATTTGTGGCAGCTTTGTGGCACGATTTGGACTGTAGAAGGAGCAGCAAGGTGGAGAAGATTTGTGGCGGCGTTGCTTCGGGGCATCGTCGGAACTCCTGATTCTGGTCACCTTCGGTGATGATTCTTGAAGGTTTTGAAGCCCAGGAGACATAGATGCTTCCCTCCAAGGGGCTTGCAACAATTTGAAGTGTGGAGGTCGAATTGAGGATTTGAAATTCTAGGGTTTCAATCGGGCCTTTTCTTTCGAGGTAAATTCCGACCAAATGGCTTACAATCTGACTTCAATGTAGTTGAGAAAGTTGTTGTACATGTTATTGGGACCATTTTGGGGGTTGCCGGCAGCGCATGGAGCCCACGCTCAGCCACTACTAGCAGCGCGTCTGACCAGATTTTTGGGTTATGTTTTCATGGTTGTCACCTACTCGTCAATACGAGCTTGCTGATATATCATGGAGTCATGTTGTGATTATTCGAAGCATGCTAGATTTACGTAATTTCATTTTTCTCAATTTGCGTTCAGTTAGGATCCCACTGTTGGATCATCTTATAATTTTGAGTACTTGATCCTAGAAGTGTTCCGAATACCTTGGGAGGTCTCGAAGGAAGTTTTGTCTCGATTGACGAAATCTTCAATTTTTGGTTCAAATTCTCGGTTCGAACCGTAACCACTTTCATTTTAAATCGGGTGCTAAGTTGAGACCTTATTTTACTTAGGTGATTGACAGAGTGTGTTTTGTACCTTATCTCGGCTATAAGAGAAGACACGTACAGCGGCATTTAGAGGTGAGTAAATCCCATGTGGTTCATTTATGAACCGAGTTACATTATTGTTAGGTTTAATCGCTAAATTGTGAAATTATTTTCTGGAAATAAATAATATGTTTGAAATTATTTGAACTTAATCGGCTACGGTTCATAAGTAAGTAAAATGAGATTTTAATTATAAAAATAATTTTTCTCGACTTTTGAAATTGTAGACTATAGTTGGTATTAGGGGCATTCCTCAGTGGATGACTACGTGCGTGTGTGTGTGTGTGTGAAATATATCTCTTGATGGCGTCGCATTGTGATATGCATAATAAATTGTGATTTTATTCAGGTTATTGTTTTAAGCATTTATTCTTTGCAAGAATACAATATATCATGGAATTGTTGATTTTATTGTGTTGAAAGAGTATTTGAGTTTTGGTGTAACATTTTGAGTCATGTGGGACTTTTTAAATGTTTTCGATCCACATATATGGTGTCATAGTAGTGAGAGAGGCAAATATATCGGGAACCACGCCTTTGGTTAGGTGAGTGGTTATGATCAGTTAGAGCTCTAGTCTGTCTGCTATTATATTGCATGGGGGTAACAAGTGAGTTACTTGAGGCTCATGAGTACATGTTTTTAAAAGAGAGTTTCAGGTGATTTCTCTCTTTTATTGTCCATTGAGGGACTTGGGTTTTTACTAAATTGTGGAGTTGGTTTCGGATTGCTTTATTATATTCTTGAGTTGAGAAATTGTCAAGCATGTGGTGTTTGAATCTTTTTATTTGAGTTTACTCATATGAGCTCAAAAAGGTTACTGGGTTTGTTGTTTGAAACCCTGTGAACTATTCCATGGTGTAGGGGTTATTCCTACAGGTCAGGACAACTAGAGTTGAGATCGAGGCGTGTAGTTGTAGTAGTGTTAGGTTCAAAACCTATTTTGTTATCATACTGCAGTTTGTAGTATGCTCTTAGTGAGCTTTACATTTTACTTTGATACTTTCACATTTATGTAAACACTTGGTGATGTAATATTTGACTCTAGTGATTGAGTCTATATTAACGTTTGTGGTTTCAATTTGTTTTGTTGCTTAGTTTAAATAGAAAAAAAAATCTAAGCTTTTAGGCGATTTATTGGGTTATCGCATTTCGGATTTGAATTCCTTTATTCAAAATTCGGGGCGTGACAAATTGGTTAACGGGTTACATTTCGTAGTCGGGAGGGTATTTTTCACCTTAAACCTCCTTGTTCAAATAGTATCATTTTTCACCCAAAATATAACAAAATGTAAACATTAATTTAGCTAAATTATAAGAACCTCCTTATTAATCTTTACTTCCTTTTTTTTTTTAAGAGTAAAATCCTCATATTGTATCTGAAATATCACGAAATATACTTTTTGGTATCCATAAATTTTTAGTGAATCTAGTGGTACTTGTACTATCCATCTGTTAGCCTTTTTAGTACTTCTGTGAATTATTCCTTTAAAAATACTTATTGTGAGAAAAATCTCAAGAGTAAAATAGCATTTTCATCTGTAGTTAGCTTTCTATATTATTAAATATTTTACATCTATAATTTAAAAATATATTGACATATAAAATGTAAAAATAATACCAAATTCTATTCAGGATGTTCACGAAGTTTTCATGGCAATGCATTTTAGCACCTCTATTTGTCTTTAGTTCTTTTTCATGAAAATGCTTTTTGTTTCATGAAAATGTTGATATATATTAATTTTTGTCAACTAATGAGAATTTCTTTTAGAATAACTAATGAGATTAATCAATAGAGACGGTAGGCAAATTTAGATATTCACTAAACTTTGTGCTTTTACAACCTAGTTTAATTTTATTTTAAAAAAAATTATAAAAAAATAATAATAAATATTTTACAATTTTATCCCTACTTTAACCGAATAATGGACAAAAATACTAAAGAAAAATATTAAAGAAACTAATAGAGGGATAGTACAGGTACCACAAGACTCCCTAAAATTTGTAGGTACAAAAAAGTGTATTTCTCAATTGTTCAGGTACCATATGAGGATTTTACTACTAAAAAAAAACGTGTTTTAACCTAAAAGGGAGAGACAAGTTACAAAACCTTAAAGCCAGAGGCGGGTCTTTCCTACTGGAAATCACTCTCGTCTGGCGGCAGCTTGACGTTTGGGTTTGGCCCCCGCCCCTCTGAAGTTTCCAGGCTGCTGCCGGACGGGTAGTGAAGCTATGGCCATGAAAGTTCTTGGTTGGGGTTCTCCTTAAGGTTTTGCAGGTCGGTTTTCATCTTCTAGTTTGGTTGACTTCTCTAACGCGGGTTGTCGTGCGGAACATTTTTGGAGGGCCTCATCAGTGGCGGCTTCATTTTGGTGGTGTCGTGGGTTTTATGTGATGGTGGCATAGATCGTGGGACGCTGGTCGATGGGGTGCTGCTTCGTAATGGCTAGTGTCGAAGCGATGTGGAGCGTGGCGGCTCAAGTCGGGGTGCTGTGGATCGCAGCGATGCAGGTCAGGGCAATGTGGATCACTGCGGAGTAGATCTGGGTGGAGCTCTACCAGAACTGTGATGTGCGACAGGGAAGATGCAGGTGAAGACTGGGCCTGGGCCAAGCTGGGCTGCGAGAACATTAGGGGGAACCCTCCCTGGGCTGTCTGTTTGGGCCAAAATTTGGGCTGCTTTAACTTTAGGCCCTTTAGTTTAGTCTTTTGATTACAATAATTCCCCATTTGTTTAGGGAGCTATGCTTCTAGTTTTTTAGTAAGCGTCATCGAGTCTAGTTTACTCGGCCTATTTACTATGTAGTAGTTAATAGTTTATAGGCTCTCTTTATAAGCGTGGAACGGTCAAATGATTTGACCTAATCTATGTATCACTGTACTATTACCACAAACTCCTTATCTACCCAGAGATGGTAGAGGGTGGATATGTAATGGTCTTTTCTACCTTGAGATTTATTAATATATCGACATGATATTCTTCAAAAAAAAAATGAGGATTTTACTCTGTATTTTATTTTATACACAACAACTGGTCATCTGGGAGTTGAAACTCATGATTTTTTACTTTAAAAAAAAAAAAAAGACTTATGCAACTGTATCAAAGACTCATAAGCAACAAACTAGTTAATAAAAATAAAATATTACAAATATTTTCTTTGAAAATGAAACTGCAACTTCTTTTTGGGTCGATGGTTTAAAACGCGCATAATGCATAATCACCACAATGCAACCACAACTGATGGAATCCTCTTTTAGCATTTATGATCCTCCTTGTGCTTGAATGAATGAATTATTACGTCAACTACTTGAAACTTTTCCATGTTGGGCCAAATTAAGTAAAATGATCTCACTAGTGATAGGAACCGATAAACGAACTTACTATATATATATATATATATATATATATATATATATATATATAAAGGAAGGAAATTGAATTCTATCTATTTGAATTTATTTTATTCCTCAATCAGCGCTCGTGTGTGCTAAAACTTTCAAGTTTTTAACCCCTCAGATTCAGTTTCTACTTTTTCCTTGCAACAACATTCCCATTTCGTAAATGTGAACTTGAAATGACATATGTTCAAATTAATTTTACACTCTTTCACTTGGACAAATATAATCTTACACAACAAAAGCTAGATGTAGGAATCATTCCATAGATTTGAAGAACTACAATGTTCAAGCATGCAACTCTTAGTCTTGTGCAAATACCTAAAAGTGCAAATATAGTGATATTTGCAGTACTTCAAGATGTAGGAATCATTCTATAGTGCAAGCATGCAACTCTTAGTCTTGTCCAAACACCTAATTAGTGCTTTGCTGCCAGCTCGCAGCGCGCATGGCTTGGCCGGATTGGACTAAAACCTTGACATTACTCACACTGTATATGCCGAATCAAGTCAAGTATGCATTTCTGCATGCATTAAGCTACCAACAAGCCTATCATACATTAAGGTCTATTTTTTATTGCTTCATTCTTCAAATGTGTTTCACTCGATTTGTCACCCTTGGACACAGAAACTTCAATAACAGAGAAATTTTGCATCTGAAATCTCTTGAAGCATCTTTCAAATGCAAGTCTTCCGAGAGGTTCCCAACCAACACTTTAATATGTTTCTCTTAATTTATCTCCCCTATTTGTCGAAAATTGTGATTTGCGGTCTGCTCTATTCATCTAAAACATATTCATCTACTCAGAGTTCAACTCAACACTCAACCTCTATTGAGTATTGACTAACCCAACTTTTGAGTTTGCTCACTTTCAGTGACTTGTTTGTGGCCACATAATCATTTCTTCCCACTAATCAAATTCAGCATCTTCTAATTAAATGAACAACACAATCGACCATCATATTTTGTTGATCTTCCAACTCTTTTTCATATTCTTAATTACCATCTGAGCTTCTACTATTGGCTCTTCTGCTGGTTCTATATTTCCATGATCATCATTGATTTATTATTCTATTTGAATAGGTGTTATGAGTGGTTCAAAGTTAAGGAATAGATAGATTTCTAGGGGTCTTTCTGCATCTCGATCTTGAAATTCAATCTCTGGAGTTTTCAGATGGCTGACAAGTGACAATAGTACATTTCATATAAAAATTTTGCTTTGTTCATTTCTATGATTCTGGTGATGCTCAAGGGCAATCAAAACTTCAACCCTCATTGAGATACAAGAATATTTGATATTATCCAGTTAATTGTATTCCTTATCTATCCCTTAATTGTAGGATATTTTATTGTCCATCAAGTAGTCTGACTTGTATGACTGCACGTTGATACAATGTAATATACATTCAATCAATAATATAGAAATTTGTTTATAAGAATGATATAGCAGCAAACATCTCATGATTACAAAGACCTTCACGATTCATATGCTTAGACCAGCTCCTAGTGTTTCTATTTGTTTCCTTTCAAATAGCTAATTAAGTATAAGCAATGGGACAATGGGGAAGGAGCAAAGAGGATGAGATTGTTCCAGCAAACATAGTGAACAAACAGATAGAACACCAACAGCAATCCAAATGAGATAAAAATAGGCTGAAAATTGGAAACTGGAATGAGGGGTCTAGAATTTCATGCGTCAACTCTTTGTTAACAAATCATGCATATCTGTTGTCGAACTTCGTATTCTTTAGGAGAAAAAAAGTCTGGTCGTTTTCTACTGAAAGTTCATGCCCTGTCCGGCGGCACGTCCTCGCGGCGGCGGCGTCGGACGGGCCGGAGAGGACCTAGAGTTCGATAGTGGGTTTTCAAGCAGGTGTAAGCCCAGTCGGTGTGAAGGTTGCGTGGTGATGGCGTCAAGGTCCAGATCGGGTGCACGTGAAGTTGGGACGCTGCAGGTTGTCGGCCGGCAAGGGAGATGGAGACGCCACCGCTGGTGGACTGGTAAGGGAGATGCATGCGAGACGGAGGGGGCGCTGCTGCTGCAATTTTTCACTCGGACTTGGGCTTGGAAGTGGTTGGCCCTGAGCTTTGGTTCTGGGCCCATGTTATCTCTGTTTTTCTGTTATGATTTGTTACTTTTTATTTTTCATAAAATGTGGCTTCATGCCAGCAATAAGTCCCTATCAATCTATAGTAGGGCGATGTGGGCTTGATCCCAGAATGCGCACCCAGTGTGTCTTGTCTGGCCTAGCAAGGCGGCGAGCTATTTATTTGATCAAATAGACGCAACCTCCTAATGGCATAATGAAATTGAGTGTCGCCAGATTTATTTCCGTGCGGCAACATAGTGGGAAAGCTGTGTTATTTGTAATGATGTTTCTTCGTGAAAGAGTTATATTTCCAGTATGTCATCGCTATGTCAAAACAAATGGAATAGTCATTCGTGCACTCTTTGTTATTTGGTGCTTGTTAGAATACATAGATTTTATAGAGTCTTGATATTATTTCAGGATGTTCTCTTTATGCTTATTGTAATATGGGGTTCAGACTCTATGTCCCCCCCCCAAAAAAAAAAAATCATGCATATCTGTTACTACTTAGAACCATAGTGGAACATGCAGACCAATACGCGATGTCAAAAATAGATTAAACTGACCTATACAGGGAGGGAAAAAGAAGTGCATCAATTCTTTCCCAACAACAAATTACCGCTCCTGGTAAAGATAAATGGCAACTAAATCCAAGGAGGTTTTTCAATTAGCATGCAAGGGTATAAGTTAATATTCACATTGTAAGAAAGTGACTGCAGTCTTACGGTCTTACCAATAGCAGCAGTTATGTTGGATTTTGTCAAAATTATCACATTTGGTGCTGATTTCGATTTTTCCAGCTCGGTTAGTAACGCATTCACCACCTGGCATGTTAGGTGCCATTTAGAAAAGGAGCGGGTGCAACCGAATCTAAAATGTTATTATAGACGTTTGTATCACATCTGATCAAAAAGCTTAGAAAATAGCCTGCAAAAGGAGGTAGAGAGAGCATGGTACCCGAATAGAATCTGAAGGTTCAGAACCCGATAAAGCGGATTTTGTAGCAGCAAGGCTTTCAACTTCATCTGCAGCATCATCATACATTTATAATCAAGCCAGGTGGAAGAAAAATGAGAATGAAATCAAAACTACAGTAACAGTAAATCTCACCGATCAAAATAAATCCCAGATTGGTTTCCTCCTCTACCATCTCTTGAATTTTTTGGAAAGGTTTGCAACCTTCGATTGAGAAGAAATATTCAACATTGGTAAAACCGAATGTTACAAATCCAACTTTAGCTCACAAAAAGGAGACATATTCAATAATAAGTGTCGACTACATACCAACTTGCCACTTTCAGAGAACCATTTGCTGAATAGAGAATGTGCATTAATTTCGACCAATTGGGACTGTGGTATCTGCAAAGCATAAAATGATGATCAAGTACTTTCAGTTATGCATGATTGGAAGAATTTGATTCTTTTCCTGAAGTGGCATGCATATTCTTTGATGAAGCCTAATCCATGTTTTCATTTTGGATACTGATTAAAAAATCTTAGACAGTATTTACAACATGCATATATCTTTGTTATTCATGATCAGCATTTGCAGATGATTCATGATCAGCATTTGGAATAAAAGATCATAGATATAAAGGGTTTAGAAAAAGAAAGCATATTCTTAAAGATATTTCTGAACAGAACACACACACACACACACACCCACCCTAATACTAAATACAGAAGAAAATGCAGATGTTTTTCTGCATAAATTTGCTATTCATCTGTTCGAAATTTGACCGGGATCTATCAATTTCTACTCATCTTGTGGCTCTTGCTAAATTCAGATGATTCATATGGCTATACAAAACAAAACTCTGCAGTTGTAGATGAACAATAAACCATTCAATTCAGAATTTGTAATACAATAGCTGTAAAAACCAACAAAATTTTACTATGTTTGGAAAACAACATCCAATGGCTTTCATGAAAACGCCCAAATGAAGTGGTCGTAGCAATAAATGGATCAAACTTGTACCGTCCTTAGTTATTTGAAAATAAAGCTAAACAAAACAATGAACTCCCTCGTCTCTAAAGCTCTCCCTCCGGCAGTAGCTTTATTTGTGTACTATTTGTACTTCAACTGAGGTGGACTTGCTGATTTGTTCGTGTATTTATGATGTCAAGGCACCTCATTGGATAATAACATTAAAAGCAGAGGGAGAGTATGCGATTAAATCAACAGCCCTGGAAGATCTAGCATAATTCAGATGATGCCCCATTACAGTACCTTATTTTGAATTGGTTGCACACAACTACCATTAATTGTCCAATAAATTTGAATTAATAGAAAGGAAAAAAATCAATACAAAAAACAACAAACAAAATGGATTGACAATAGATTAAACTGAACTTGAAATTTCAAGAATCTGGAGAAATGAACATAAAACAAAAAACTGACATGTCTTCACCAAGCAACAATTTTGACAATCTATTTCATCATATCCATCTCTGAATTTACAAAAACCCAAAAACAATTACAAAAAGCACAAATAAAAAAGGAAATAGTCTCAAGCAATTTGTAGTCCTCAGCACGCGATGGAGAGCCTTTGGGTTGTCTACAGAAGTCGTTCTCGAAAAGAGAAGAGGCAAAATCGTCCATTCACTTTGTGTCATCGGTCATCACACAAGCACCACTGGAGGTTCATACCATTAGAATACATGAGTGAATCACATTATGTTGCAGCAGAGGCTCACTCGTTATCAAAGTTAGGATGATTAGCAGCAGGTCCTTACTGCTGAGGCTCACTCGTTATCAGCAGGTCCTTACTGCTGAGGATTGGGGCTTGCTTTCTGGCTTGAAACTTGCTACTGATTTACAGGTTAATAAGCTTGAAATTGAATCTGACTCTGCCATTCTCATCAAACTCATTGTTGAAGGCTGTGAAAGTTCCCATCCTCTTGGAAGCATTCTGAACAGCTGCAAGTCTCTACTTAATGGTTTTGAAGATGTGAAGATTAAGCATGTTTTTAGAGAAAGCAATATGACAGCAGATGCCATGGCTAAGAGCAGCCTCTCTCATGATCCTGGGATTGTTATTTTCAATACTCCCCCCCAAGCTTCAAGTGCTTTTTATGGATGTATGAGGAGCAGAAGATAGAAAGTTAGCCTCCATGGCTAGTGTTTCTTTTTGCTTTAGGCCTTTTGGGCCTCGTTGTAACCAAAAAAAAAAGTTAGGATGATTAAGTTGGTAATCCACACAAACTAATCATAATAACTTTGATAACCAGTGAGACTGTAATACAAAAACCAGGCATAGCAGTGCAAATTTGTGGTACTGAAATGATAAAAAAAAAATGCAATAATGAGGTAGTAATTGATAACAAATTTATTTAAACTTGATTGATTGTATTCCAAGTAAATCTTGGTGGTTAGCCTAACTGGATATCAGCTCTATTTCTAATATGCCATGCTGCAATTACTTTTAGGCTGTTGTGAAGGACTTGGAAGATGCACGTTCACAGATTGATGAAACATTCGCAGCTGCTTTGAAAGACAGAAAGCCTATTCATATCGGTGTAAGCTGTCTCATCCGTCCTTTCATCATGAGCCTACTGATCGGTTATTTTTAACTCCCAAGTAATTTCTCAAATGCTTCGAACTAGAAAATTCTTTGGTGTATTCATATATCAATTTAATAGTAGCCAGTTAACAGAAAGATAATTGATACGTTTTTGTTTCAGATTGACTCACCAAGAAGGCCTAAAAATTGCAGTGGAGGCAGCTAGTTCCTTGTTAAAGCTTAGAAACTGGGTATTGTTGCTGGGCAGCTTCTTCCCGTTACAAAGGCCAGCAATTGCCTCATTGAGTTGGCAGACTTGTGGTTATGCCTTGGCAGTCATGCCCTCTGCAAAAAGGCCTGGTACCAGAGGACCACCCACATTTCATTGGATCTTATTGGGGTGTTTTGAGCACCCCCTTCACCGCAGAAATAGTAGAATCAGCCGATGCTTAGCTATTTGCTGGAGCCATTTTCGATGAATTCAACTCGGTTGGGTTCTCACTTCTTGTCAAAATGGAGAAGGCAGTTGCTGTACAGCCTGACAATGTAGTTACTGTATATGGACCAAAATTTGGGTGCATTCAGAAGGACTTCTTAAAACCACTTGCAGAGGCGGCTTGAATGCAATACAACTGCTTACAAGAATTAATTACCAACGCATATATGTCCCGGAGGGACTTCCTCTTCAGTATGAATCTGATTATTCAACATTCTTTTCAATGTCTAAAACATGCTAGCTAGGAACCTCATAAAATGCTCCATTTCTTTATTGATATGATTATGATCATCTAATTATTGAGGATATGTCCTCCGATGTAGGACAATACAGGTACAGTATTCTTTATGATTATGGTGGGCATGATTTCCAGTTTTTAGGAATATCTTGTTTTCTTCTATTCACTTAGTTTTTAGGACAATACAGATATCAGTATTCTCTATGATTATGCAGCTGTTTGTTAATTTCTTTTCTGCTTGGTGATCTCTTTTTGGTGTTTCTGACCTTCTATTAGTGTTTCTAGGAGTTCCCTATTGGATGTTGTCCACTTTGTAAATTTACGCTTTCTATTCATAAAATTCTATTTTCTTATGAAAAAGAAAAGAAAATGATGAGAAATCTTAGGAAATGAAGTAGGCTTAGACACAACAGAGGTGAAGGATATTCCAAGCACCACTCCTTGAAAATACTTGATGCAGATTCATTCCAGTCTGATAGAAATAGTTTCCCATAGACTTCTGTGATACCAAAGAGTCATAGAAAAAAGAATGGTATGGTTTCTCCAACTAAGTTCAAGAATAGTGCTGATAAGTTGAATTCCCTAGCAAATTTGCAACTAAATGTCAAAGTAAACAGACAACAGTTTAGTTCTTAAGCATGCATATATGAACTTCTTACGCAAAGGTCATTTGTTAAACTTCCCTATACAACTGAGCTTTTATAGCCATTTGTTTGCTTCCCCCGTATTTTGTGGCCAAGGCTTCCCTTTTTAGCTGTGCATATCGTGGGCATCCCCACATACCCACTATGAATATATGATTCTCCACTGCATTCATTCTCAATATAACACATTGCTCCAGTTATTTCTCTGGCAAATGGTAACAATTTAGTGAATTTACAGTGGGGTAGAGAACTAATTGAACTCCAGTTATATTGGGAGTTAATGCAATGGAGAATAGAAAGTATCCGGGGATCCTACTCATGTCAACCATTTTGTGCACTAGCCTTTAGGAAGATTGAATCATATGAAAAAAAGAGAGATATGATGGGATAGGACCTGCATACTTGTAATGTAGACCTCTTTTAAAGTCACTTGGTTGCAAGCTAATTGCAACAATTGTGGGGTAGCACCTTCCCCACTGAGATGAAAGGTCACCCTGGAAGGAGAGAATGAATACCCCATTTACCACCTCAAGACGATCTCCACACACACAGGAACATTTGTGGTGCCTATCTACAGAAATCATAACCAGTCTCACCCAAAAAAACAAAACAAAACAAAAAAAAAATTTGATTTTCAGCAACATGTTCCTGAAATTTAAATACCAACTTTATGTGTTTGACATTAATAGGTATATGAAGTGCTTTTGACCTCAGAGCTAGTAGGCTGTTATAGTACAACTAACTTGTTATTATGGGTAAACAACAATTGAACTATTTATATCTCATCTTTTTCTTCCTAGTTTCTAAGACAAATATAGAGCTTTCAAGTAATAATTTCAATTTTAGTCACGGTTGTGGAGGGTTACTTCTGGCAGATATGGTGCAGCCAAACTGAATTAGCACTTTGCTTGTGTTCTCCTTGTCTAAAATGACCTCTATAAAGTATAAAGTATAAAGTATAAAGCACAAGCAGTCCTCTTTATCCTTAATTACTGTATTAATTGCTGCTATAAGCTCCTCCTCGCAGTGAACTGAAAAATAAAGAGAACTAGAATTTAAAATTTAAATGAATAGATTGAAAATTGCTAATCTTTCTCTTACAATCTATTTTAGTTTTACCATCGAGTAGTAATATAGCAAATGAAGTTATCATGTCTCACCTTGGTCGTCCAGCAGTTGCTCTCCCCATTACGGATAGAAGAATCAACCAAGGTAGTGTAGTTCCAGTTCATTATTACATTGTACGGCCCAAGATGGAACTTTTCTTCTTTTGGATATCCGCCATTGTTAAGAAGAAATATGATATTTCTCCGCCCACATTGTAGAATAGTAGACAAACCCTGTGCCATCATCTGTATGTTGGCTGATTATCAGTAAAAACTAACATTCCAAGCACAAACGCACGCGCACGCGCGCAAACACACACACACACCCCTGTGTATGTACATATGTGGATGTCAGACTAGAATCATACATCCTAACAAGATTCCATCTTTCAACTGTCCAACTTGGGAGTTTGCCTACTGAAAACTTTCCCACACACACACACACTCATACATCCTAACAAGATTCCATCTTTCAACTGTTCAACTTGGGAGTTTACCTAGTGAAAATTTTCCCACACACACACACGTGTGTGTGTACATATGTGGATGTCAGACTAGAATCACATAGTAGACAAACCCTGTGCCATCATCTGTATGTTGGCTGATTATCAGTAAAAAGTAACATTCCAAGCACAAACGCACGCGCGCGCACACACACACACACCCCTGTGTGTGTACATATGTGGATGTCAGACTAGAATCATACATCCTAACAAGATTCCATCTTTCAACTGTCCAACTTGGGAGTTTGCCTACTGAAAACTTTCCGACACACACACACACTCATACATCCTAACAAGATTCCATCTTTCAACTGTCCAACTTGGGAGTTTACCTAGTGAAAATTTTCCCACACACACACACGTGTGTGTGTACATATGTGGATGTCAGACTAGAATCATACATCCTAACAAGATTCCATCTTTCAACTATCCAACTTGGGAGTTTGCCAGTGAAGATTTTCCTAGGCATGATCAATCGTCTCCAGATTAAAGCTCACCTATCATGACATGAAAAGAATTGAACCAATGAGTGATGAGTGGATGGCTAAGAAATGGTATTTTTCTTCTTGGGATTTTTAGGAACATTTAATGAAAAAGTGCTTACAGTATCCAGCTTGAGTATCTATCAGAAGGTTGATAGGAAGGAAAGAAAGATCACTTTAATAGTTGAGAATTTGTAGCTAGAGGGGGAACGGGTGTCTAATAGTGGGTAACTAAGTTAAAAGAAATAAGCATTGCTTGGGAATTGGTAAAACAGATAGCCTTTGGAAGCAGATTCATATGACAAGGAGTAAGTAGGAAGTTGATGATAATAGTTGGGATGCTAGATTCATGATGAGGGGTTCTAGTTGAAGCTCGTTTGAAGACATTTCTAACCCATTTCTTCCTTTTAGAGTGCCATAAATTTTTGAGGTGTCGGAAGGACATGTGGTAGAGACTGAAGCTTTCAAATTCTGTTTTCCAGGTTGTGCAATCTATTAAGCAAGTGTAACGTGAAGATTGAAATTTTCGCAGATATTACTGTCTCCCTTATAGCTGGAACTTTGGGTTTTGAAGGCATCTTAACGCTTTGAGGAGAGTTTGCTTCTCTATCATTAGAGCTGCAAGGTGCAAGCTTGGTGCCTTCAGTGGGGATGCTGGGGGCTCAAATTTAGCAAATCTAGGGACAATTTCATGCAAATCTCTTAACAGTTGTCTTTTTAGTAAAGCTGATCTCTTATATTTTCATCCTGTTGATCTTGGAGGTAAAGTTCCTGGTATATTTATGCAAGACAGGGGACAGAGTATTAACCTTGTATTCCTGTAAGCTATAAAAGTCAAAACAATGTTTCTTCAAGTTCCACTTCCACAGTCATGTGCATATATTTCTATGCATGTCCAAACTGAAAAGTCAAAAACCGAAAAAAGGGAACATTATCAGATAAAAGGGGCTCAATAATCCTACTGCTTGACTTAACTACCTACACATCTTAAAGAAGTTTTTAACAACCTAAAGACCAGTAACAAATGAACTAACAATGAAGAAAGGAACAAAAATAAACTTCAGACCAAAAAATGTTCATGTAATTTATGCCTAATAAGCTTCACTAAATTTGCATAAAGACATATAAATTTTGCTCAAACACCAACCTGGCCAAAATCATAAGCATGCCGTTTGGTTATCCAGATGTATAGCACTTGTTTCCATCATTGTTTCTCTCTGCATAAAGACATATAAATTTTGCTCGAACACCAACCTGGCCAAAATCATAAGCATGCCGTTTGGTTATCCAGATGTATAGCACTTGTTTCCATCATTGTTTCTCTACAGAGCATTAATGTTTGGTATGTAACCTTCATCCTTCAAATCCTCATATAATACTTTAAGTACTTGAGAGATCTCTTCTAAATTATCACCGGCATGAAACTCATGAAGTTGATTCTCTGTCTCAATCCAGCTACAGCCAGGAGTCTTGCTGACACCCCTTTGTCTCATCAACACTCTCATCCTTGCTGAGTCATCCCACATTTTTAAGCCCGCATAGATCTTTGATGAGATAACATAGTTTCCGGAGTTTGAAGGCTCCAATTCTAGAAGCAGCTGCACTACCTGTTCAGTGATATCTACATTTCCACATTTCCGACAGGCACCAAGTAACGCTCCCAGTGTAACTTCATCTGGTTTTTCAGGCATTTTCTTGATGAAATCCCAAGCTTCATGTACGCATCCTGCACGTGACAAAAGGTCAACCATGCAAGAATAATGCTCTACTTTTGGAACCAGCCCAAATGATGAGCTCATTAAATCAAATAATCGACGACCCTCATCGACTAGTCCAACATGAACACAGGCAGAAAGTACTGCGACAAACGTGATGTCATTTGGCCGAGCAGCCCCAACTTCTTCTGTCATACGCTCAAATAGGGATATTGCTTCATGGGCTCTCCCATGGAAAGCAAGGGCAGATATCATGGCATTCCAAGAAACCTCATTTTTCTGGGGCATGTCTTCAAAAACTCTTAGTGCATTGGCTAAGCTGCCACACTTAGCATACATATCAACTAATGCAGTAGCAACATAAATGTCATGTTGGAAGTCCCTTTCAGATGCATATTTGTCAATCCATCTCCCCAAATCTAGGGCACCAATTGCAGCACATGCAGACAACATTCCAACCAGTGTGATTTTATCAGGGATAACACCTGCTTCTTTCATTCCATCAAAAAGCACCATTGCTTCATCTGACATTCCGTTTTGAGCATACCTGTCCAACATATAAAATAAAATAAAATAAAAGTACCCCCAGACTCAGTTATCACACACATTTCTGGAGAAGACATTCAATCTATACTGTTTCCAGATATATACTAGAAGATAGCTAATAGAAATATATACTATATAATTGATTGCTCCCTGTATCCCACCGTCCAATGCAAGCCATTAAAATCCAAATGACCATAGGTTACCAGTCAGGAATATTGAAAATTCTGTTGTGAACAATGTTGTGAATCAGTAGTAATCAGAGAACTTTCATAGATACATAACAGGACTTGTAAGTGATAAAGGCATTATGCATGCATTTGGTAAATGCGACTACATAAGTACAATGACCTTTTGCAGTAACAAATTGAACACCCTCATCAATATCATTGTCATCACTACCGTGCTTATCAGTAAACTATTAAAGTGATAGCAGTTTGCAAAGGCATCCTGGTCAACTTCTCAAAAGCTGTGTTCCCATGGAAGAATTTTTAAATATACAGAACTAAAAACATAAGCTACTTTTCCACAAGAAAAAGAAAATAAGAAAGAAGCCACAAGAAAAGACATATGTCCAATGTGGTGCATTGTGATTTGTGCTCAAAGTTTAAATTAATCTGTAACAATTGTTTCAAGTAAAATGCTTCCAATTTTGCAGATGACGGAGTTACACTAAAACCACATGTGGAGTACAAAGCCTGTAAAAAGGGGCAAGCTTAGAGAGCAGTGTAGTTTAACGGTACATGAAGCACACTAGGATGCTGACACCCATTGTAGCTACACGTGACTGTTTCACAAAAGTAAAGTAAAATAAAATAAGACAATCAATAATAAAAATAAAAATAATAAGTGTTTCTGACTTCGTTTATTGTTTTTCCATTTCATAATGTAAAGAGATTGCAAAATGTCATGATTTGAGGGCAATACTCATGGTTCATGGGTCATCATTCTAGTAAATGAGGAATGCTTATGTTAAAGGTTAATTATATATAGCCATTAGATGCTGCAATAGGAGCAACCAGCAACTGAATATCTAGACATTTTCAAGCACTAGAGGATTGAGGATTAGTTCAGAGAACTTTTCAAAAAGCTAGCATAGCTTCGACAGAGTTTCCAGATATACCTAGCACATGATTTAAGGGATTTAGATGTGAGGTGTCTAATATTTCTTCTTTCTTTTTCCACTTCTTTGTTATATCAAATTCCAATGCTGCTAGATGTGTTTTAAGACAACATATTTCTTCTAATTTGTAAAGCCAAGTTCTCAGCTTTGCATAGCTGTACTCTCTGTCTCCCTAAGAATCTTTCAGCAACCTTTTTCCATTCAAACCTACGCCTATCTAAGTTCTAAAATGGAACAAGTATTTTCACCTATCAAAACCTAACAGATGATCTCTGACCTCTATGATATCCTCAAATTACATTCACATGTTCAAAGTTGAAGGCTTGCAGCAAGGGAATCCTTACATATGACTCCTATCCAACCAATCTCCTAAAAAATTCCTTCAAGGTCAGGAAGGGAATGTTGGACAAGACATGTTATCCAAATTCCTTTTCTCTAAGAAACATTTTCCTATCCACAAGCATGTATAATTTATTTTCTTCTCGATGGAAGTAAGTCAAGGTCAGGTATTGTATCCATGCTACCATATTCTATGTTAACATCTCGATCAAGCTTATTAAGATACTTGATTTGTAACATGAACCGTAACATCAAGCCAAGAGTGAAGTAAAAAGTTACATACCCAGTAATCATTGCATTCCAAGTGACGCGATCCTTTTTCTTCATACTGTCAAACACCCTCCTTGCCGAACACAAATCACCACACTTTCCATACATACCAATCAACGCAGACCCCAAATAAGAATTCAGCTGCAACTTTTTATCAACAACAAAATCCTCCACCCACCTCCCCAAGCTCAAATCCCCAAGGTCCCCGCACGCCCCGAGAACACTCACCAGAGTCATCTCATTCGGCTCAAATCCAGCCTCCCTCATCTCCCCAAACAACCCCACCGCATCCCCTGCACGCCCCATCTTCGTATACCCAGAAATCATCGAGTTCCACGACACCGAATCTCTCTGGGGAATTTCATCGAACACCTTCCGTGCATAACCCAGTTCCCCACACATCGAGTACATTGTGATCAGAGAGTGACACACATGACCATCACCGTCCAACCCAGTCTTCAACACAGACGAATGTGCTGCACGGCCATGATTAAGCTCCGAGAGATTCCAACACGCGATGAAGAGAAATGGGTAGGTGAAATTATCCGGCATCACACCCAGAGACTTCATTCGGTAATAGAGTTGAAGAGTAAGTGGGTACTTTTGCCAAGTGGTGGTTAGGCCACGGAGCATGACGTTGAAAGCGTAGCCATTGGGTTCGGGGATGTGGGAGAAGAGGGTGTAGGCGTAGGTGAAGTCTTTGAGGTCTATGATTTTGGGGAGGAGGAAGTTGGGTTTGTGTATGGAGTTTATGAGCATTTGGGTGTGGATTTGTTTCAGCTCTTTGGTGGAGACGCATTGTTTCAAGAGGTATATGAGCTTTCCCGAGAGAGATAGGAACTGGTTTGAGGTATGGGGATTGAGATTTTCAAAAGGGATTTGGCGGGGAATAAGGTGTGAAGGGGCTTTGGGTCTAAGCATTATGTTGGTGTGTTTTGAATTAGCTGTTGCAAACCAACCATATAAAAAGAAAAACCAGAAAGAAGGGTAATCACTGAAGTCACTAGAAATGTACAGTGAACCCAATTTCACTTTTTTTTTTTTCTTCAGGGTACTCGCAATGATTTTTTAAGCTCAAAGATTAATTCGTACTAGGGGATCATGTCAAAACGCTTCATCCCCTTTGGCCACCAAGAATAGTGTTAATGCTCAAGAATTCCCAACACAGGTCAGGTCTCGTTAACGCGGACTAGAGTCTGAAATTTTAGAAGACGGGAGATAGTGCTAGCATTACTTGTCAAGTAAAATACATTGGCGTCATGAGAGACACTGCGGTTGAGGTCTTCGCTGCTCTGATGCTTAAGTCAAATATGTTGACCAAATAACATTAGGTAAGTATTTAATGCGTAATGAATGAGGAGAGAAAAGTGGACCTTTTATAGGTGGAGGAGAAAGTGAACTCTATTTGGTTTCCGAAGTGGGACTGACAGGGATCAGTATGTGCTTTCTGATGCGTGACAGTATGTGCTTTCTGATGCGTGACAGAGCATCAAGGGTGGTCTCATCCTAAACTTAAGCTCAAGCGATAGCCTGCATGGTGGTGTTCCCGGAGGTTACTCCCATGGTGGCGTCATTGCTTGCAGAGGTGGCCTGAAGCTAACCTCAATGCGTAGCTAATTATGCTTGACAATACTCAGGTATGTATAAATAGATTGAGATTTAAACTCCAATCAACGTCGGTGGAATTTGAACTTGGGTGTGGGGGTTCTACACCTGTAAACTGTTACCAACTCGACCACATGAGGTTAATGGTTTTGGGTTTGGGGTTTTGGGCAAATTTCATTTTTCCTCCATGATCTTTACACCTTAAATCATTTGTGCCCTGTACTTTTAATTTCATCACGCGTGCCCCTGTACTTACCAATTTCAATCAATTCTGCCTAACCATTGATTTTTTTGCCAACTATTGTGTGATGTGTTTGGAAATTGTAGCCATATACGATATAATTTTGCATGTCACATTAGTGAATCGTCATCATACAAGGGAGCCCATAAGAGCCATATTTTCAATTCACACAATATTTGACAAAAAAATGAATTATTGGACATGATTGATTAAATTGAAGAACACACGGGTACATGTGATGAAATTAAAATTGCAAGGCCACAATTAATTTAACATGTAAATGTCAGGAGGTAAAATGAAATTAGCTCTTTTTATTTCTTGAAAAGAAACGGTGGAAATGGTGAGAATTAATTCTGATTTTCAACACTAGCACATGGATGTCCCAAATTCTATTAAAATTTTAAGGGGAAATATCACCAATGGTCACTGAGTTATGACTTATTCGACACTTCACTCACTGTATTTTCAACAATATCACTTAACTCACTCAGTGTTACATCCGTCTTTCACTTAACTCACTGCCGTTAATTCTACCTTCAGAAGCCGTTAAAATTGAGGGTATATTTTTCAAAACACTTAAAAATCATTTTTAACTAAAAAAAACTACATGTATTACACTTTTTTTCAATTTCTGAAATTTCTAATTAAAAATGATTTTTTTTAACTTAAATATAATTTGAAAAAAAATTGTCTTTTTAAAAAATAAAATAAAAATTAGAAATGCATTTTTTTAGTGTTTAGACAAATATACCCTCAATTTACATTTATTAGACTTTTTCAATTTTTTAAATTTCTGAGATTTCTAATAAAAAATGATTTTTTTAACTTAAATATAATTTGAAAAAAAATTTCAATGACCATTGGTGATGTTTTCCCAAATTTTAAAATTCATTTTTTTACCAAATTGGTTTAATTGGGGTTTATTATGGAAACCCATCATCTCCAAAAGCATTTTACGAACCTAGAAGCCCATGTTCCAAAAAATAGATAGCGAATAACGATGTCTATCTAAAAGAGTGACTCATTACTCCCACATTTTGAAACATTTATGTGAACATATTTGACTTAATTATAAATAAGGAGTATTCCTATAACTTATATTTTCCAACCTTTCTGGTGTTTTGAGGAATTATGTACACTATCAGTTTAACAGAACATGTGTGGTTATAATGAGGATTTTTTTAGAAAAAAAAAGAGAACTTTTAAATCAATGAATGGATGAGTTGGTTGTACGGTGAAGAAATAATATTTCAACTACAATTTGAAACACTAATCAAACCATTGATTTGAAAGTTTTCATAGAGTCCTCATTTTAAAATTCTTATTAGAGACTCTCCCTAAAAATACCACTAATATAGAAGAGAAAGAGTTGTAATTAACTAATTATCATACTTTGGGAAGCCTGCAATTTGGTGGAAGCAGAAGAGCCAAAGAAAGAGAAATGATAAAATGGATAGTTTTGTATGCAGAAATTTCTATAGGAGCTAGATTTAAATGTTAATACTCTTTCTTTTATTTATCTTCCTTCTTCGCCCCCCTCACTCATTCCTCTCTCTCCTTTTTTTTTTTTTTTGTTGAAAGGCTCTCTCTCCTTTTTTTGAACCAAAGATTTGATTGAGTTCTTTTTGCACTATAAATTGGCATTTCCTTAAATGCAATAGTACACTTCGTGAATATTTAAAATAGTGTACCTATTACCAATGAAAATAATCTTGGCCGGTATAACTGAAACATCTAGGAACATCTTGTTAGCTAAATAACCACCCTCAAGTATAAGGGGTACAAGTAATATTATAGAAGTTAAGAAAGGTTGTCGAACCCACGATAATTGGATTCCTTTCACTAGCTAGGGTGTGAACCTAAGGAGAGCTAGAATATAAAAATGTACAATCACAAACCTAAATTCACAAGGAAATCTAGGCTCATGATGAGTATGTGCAAGATGGAGTAGTGATTTGATTTTGGTTTTTGAAGAAAGTTTTGAATTGAAAACAACTAGATGCTCAAATGGAAAATGTACAATCACAAACCTAAATTCACAAGGAAATCTAGGCTCATGATGAGTATGTGCAAGATGGAGTAGTAATTTGATTTTGGTTTTTGAAGAAAGTTTTGAATTGAAAACAACTAGATGCTCAAATGTAAACTAAATTACTCTAAACTAAACTAAACTAGTGATCAAATGGATGAAAGTTAAGATTTAGATTGTCTACCACTAACCTCCCTTGCAAGTATTGATGCATTTCAATATGAATGATGCTAAATTAATTAACCAATTTCTCTCCTTAATTGCATCCCTCTCCGGTATGAAAAGGGACATGCTCCTTTTGTAATATCAAGCAACCCCTCTCGGGTGTAGTACTTAACTACTTAAGTTATGCATTTCAATCCGGTTAAGTATCTAGTGCATTACCCTAAGTGCATAAAGTTTGGAGATGAAGAAATCATGCAAACCAACCAAGCTTATCTCTAAGTGATTGTAATTCACAAACCCCTACATGTATACCTAGTGTGCTTTCATGTTTTAACATCCAAGCTTATGTCTAAGTGATTGTAATTCACAAACCCCTACATGTATACCTAGTGTGCTTTCATGTTTTAACATTCAAAAGTTACCAATCTCTAAACATTATATCATGACACAACAAACACACATACTCAAAGTGGTAAAGTCTAAGCATATGCATTCAACTCTTAACCTAGCATGTAGGCATATTAAAGAAAATTGCATCACATCATATTATAACATCAATTCATACAAGATTAACTAGGGCATTCAACCCTAGCCCCAACAAAGTAACTACTCACTCATAGTCATACAAATTAGCATCAAATCTATAATATACATCAAGGTAAATTAAAGAGTTAAAGGAAAGAATGAACTAGTTGAACCTTGACAAATTGATGGTTAGCTCCTCCTTGATTGCTCCTTGGATCCTCCTTGATGGTGGAATGGATGGATGATGGACTTCTTGATGATTGTGGATAAATGAAATAGTGATAAAGATGTGATGCTTCTTTGGCTAACTTTGAGTGGTAATGATGGAGTTTATGGTGGTGGAAGATGGAGGAGATGGAGTAGTAAGGGGAGTATGGATATTATGGGTTCGGATTTTAGAAGGTGGAGATTGAGGTTTTTTTGTGGAGACAGAGAGAAAAAAAGATGTAATGGGGTGGAATCAGTGATGCCTTAAGAGTGTAATGAATGAATGCTTATATAAAGAAGAGAGAGAGGAGTAACATGATGAATGAAAACAAAGATAGCAGTTCAAGCATTGTAAGAAGCATGGAGGTGGAGTATGAGAGTGGTAATAGATCCTAAAAATAAGGGGAAAAGGTATGGAAGAGATGGAGTAAAAAGAGGAAAGTAATGATGAGTTATTAAAGAGAATAGAGTAGAAAAATATGGCTAAGGGAGAAGAGAGGATCAGCTAGCTCTCTTTATTATGCATGGGAATTATGAAAATGAAGAGTGTTGGAGTGGTTTTGACTCACTAAAGTCAAGATGACAAGCATGGGAGAGAAAGTGTGCAAGGGATGCCTATTATCCAAAAGATAATATATTGGATTAATCTTGCCATAGTCTTATAAGATTCTTGTAGGGCTCTCGTCAGCATCCTCCTACCAAAAATGCATAAGAAATCCGCTCAAAGAAGGTTCTAAGCCAAACTGCCATGTTTTGACTAGGATACGCTTTCTTTCTCTAAAGCTTCATTCGATTGAATTTCCATTGAGACTTCAAAATTGGCCTTTGATTTCTTCATACCAAATGTTCCTCGATAAGTGTAGATCATCCTGGTAAAATTTCAGAGCTTAGTTCATCGTGGTTTGGCCTAAAATTCTCCTGGAATCCTTACAGATCCTGTTTTGCCATTTTTTGTCTTTTAGTCAGAAAATTGGACCGATCTTTTGAAGGCCTTACACTCCGAACAAACTCTTGCACTCTTCGTAATAAATTATTCTTAGGAAGTTTCAACTCATTTGGAGTTCATTTGATCAGGATGTCGTCCCTCCTTCCTTGTCTAACTCGTTTTCTCCTAGCCAGAGTAGGAAAATGTGTTAAGGTTGACTTTTTAGTGTATTTCTATCCTTCTCCATCATTTCCTAGCATGAAAAGAAAAATATAATAAATATACATAAATAAATACAGAGGTTAAGCAAAAGTACAAGATTAGGGAAATAATAGAATTAGATTAGTCAACATTAAATTGGACTTTAGAACAAGTAATTTCCATGTTTCAGGGCACAAATATGTATATGAATTATGATCCAACACATCTTAATAAGTAAATTGTAGGGTGTGCTAGTATACAACAAAGAAGCAAAGTGTACAATTGTAGATTGATGAGTTGTACATGTATATGACTTTGTTGAGGGATTGAAAGCCGAGGAATGAATAGAAACTCGACTAAGGATCATATGCCTTGAAGTTAAAGATTTTCAAGTTATTCAGAGGATGAGTCAAGTAATGCTTGGTAACCAACAATAATTTTACAACTACTCCTAACACGAAAGTGTAAAATTTCTTAGAGTTAAAGACTTTTGAGCTGTTCATCGGATGAGCCAAGTAATAATTGGTAACCAACAATAATATTACAACTACTCCTAATGCAGAAGTGTAAAATCATATGTTGGTTTACAATAGAATTGATGAGCAAGAACTTGAGGTGGAGGCATACATAAATGCATCTTACAAACTATATAAGGATTACTTGAAGTCAACATTTGGTTATATTTTTCTTCTATTTCATGGAAAACTACAAAACAAACTTTGATAGCAACATCAACTTTTCAAGCAGAGTATATTGCTATTTTTGAAGCCACTGGACATGCATTGTGGCTGAGAAATTTTATCTCCCATTTGAAATTAATAGAATTTGTAAAAAGACAAATGGTGATATATTGTGACAATGTATCAGCAGTCTTTTTCTCACAGAACAACAAGAGATCTTCAAGTTCTAGAAATATAGATGTCAAATATTTTGCAATGGGAGAAAGTGTTAGAGATGAAGAAATTGAAGTTGTGAAGATTGGCGCAGAAGAACGGTTGGCAGATCATTGACAAAGGCTTTACCAGTAGCTGATTTTGTCAAGCATGCTGCAAATATGAGAATTACATATGTCATTTAATGTTGAAGAACATATCAGCATCATCACCAGTTAGTATGTGTTGTAGCTTTATTGTTCAGTTGTAATATGATCAATGAAGCATAATTATATTATCAAGTGTTCATTTTATCAGTCATCTGCTAGATTAAGTTGTACAACTTCAGTTTGCAATTCATTGAAAGGCATTATATATATATATATATGGAGAAATTTTAAATACACACCCCAAACTACTTAATACACATCCATATTATTTTATATTTCAAATCAGATTTTATAGGTAGATTAAATGACTAAAATAGACATATATATATTAGAAGAAAAAAAATAATAATAATCATATCTTCCTTATATGATTCTATAATTATAAACACAATAAATTTCTATACATGCATCCTCATTTAAAACAAGAATAAAGTTAGAAACCATCTAATTTAAATTTTCCTTAAATATAAAATATTAGAATGAGTAATTAAATGGTTGGTGTATTGAGTAAGGAGTGTGTATTAAGTAATTAGGGGTGTGTATTTAAAACTTCTCAATATATATGCAGATCGTGATAACTTTACAGTTAAATATAATTTGGTTTGTTTCTATTAAGATTAGAAATTTTGGTAGGACATTTCAGCATACGTGTGATTGAATGCATTTATAACACAAGTATATTTATACTGCTATTGTGATTGAAATTCATGTGATTTTAGTCAACCACAAAGTGATCTTGGATTGCTGGTGTTCATCCTTATTCACTATATTGTTCTTAGGTTTCTTGAAATAGACATTATTGACAGAATTTGAATAACTTAATTAGCTTTTAAACTCACAGTGCACATTTTAGTCGATCATCCTCATATATTTGTACTGTAATATAATTATTCAGGTAATGACAAGTTCAGTGGGAGATTGTAAGCATTGCAGCTTATAGAAGTTGACTCCACTCAGAATTTATATGCTATATATATGCAGTACAAATGCATGAAATATGATCCAAGTTTAAAATATATGTGTATAAGCTTTGAATTAATTCTGTAGATAAGTTTGTGCATTTTTTTAATTCAAAATTATGTTGCAGTTGATGAGCAATTAAAGGTTTGAATAAACAGTTAAGCAAAATAACAGTTTCTTTATGGATGAAACTGTTATGTAGGGCTTCTAAATAAGTGTCAAACCAGTCTCTTTTGAAACACAAGTTCTTTCTCCTTAAATTATTCCCATTGCTAAGAGAAAATTAAGGTGGATTCAGGAGCAGGCTATCATGGACAATGCAAGTGCATCAAGTAAGTCTTATGTATTTAAGTTTTGATATTCATAAATTCTATAGATATAATTGTTACAAAGGCTTCAGTCCCAATTACATAAACACATTCTGACAATGAGCAATGGTCTTTGTTTACATGCTTTGATTTAATATAGGTACATATTGATAAGTTTATGATCCTGTAAATTTGCAGTTTCCAACAAGTAAGTCATCTTTGTTTTGCTGACCGAAAACACATTAACATGTTAAGACCAAAAGTTACTAGCTGTAAGCAGTACGAGCTCTTTCTCAGCCAGTCCTTTTTTTGTAAATTTGGATTTGAGCACATTGATCGGATCATCCACGTCCGGCATTAGGGAGGCGTGATTGGCGTTTGACACCTGACCGGCCGAAACCCTTTGCCTGAAAAAATATAAATGAATTATCAAATGCATATTCAGTCATTTGTCAATAGAATAATAACGCTGTATTGTTGTAATTCTACTTCCCAATGAAATAGCATCCCGAGCAACCAGAGCAACAATGTCAGAATAGGAAATGAGTCCTTGGCAGACCACCTCCAGTCTTGATTTCGCCGACTCGATCACATCAAAACCCTTCACTCTTGCATGTGTGAATGCTGACTTCTCGAGATTCTTGCCGGAATCTACTAGAATAGAACCATCGCAGCCCTTTACCATAGTGAACAACAAAAGTTAGAACTATATGTAACTAAAGAAGTAACAAGTCAAAATCATACTCACATATCAAAAGTTACAAACTATGTGTAAGTAAAAAATTAATAACTTAAATGAGACTCACATATCAAAAGTTAGAAACTATGTGTAGGTAAAGAAATAACAAACTGAAATGGAACTCACATCCACAAAGCAGTTATGAAATTGCAGTCGGAGGAGAATATAAGCGGTCTGAGGATTGGTCCAGACTGCCTCTCTGACCATCACGGTTACAATGGACTCCGATGCGGGTCAGGGCCGAACCTAAGATTTTCATACTTGAGACAAACTTTAAAGTTTGTCCCTCTAATCATAGTACGCATTCAATTTTTTATTTTCGAAAGAATTTTCTGGAATATATCTATAAACTCAAAATCTAACAATAAAATAGCAATCAAAACGTAATATTCAAAATATTTATATTCACTTAATAAAGCCAAAGATGTTACAAACCAAAATTGAAAAGATTAAGCTAATAACATCTCTAACAGAGTACCCAAGTGAAGGTTAAATATACTTTTTGGTAAATAGGTAGCTATATTTAGCTATGAATTTTGCATAATTATATTTCTATCTCCTACTTTCTTTACCCTTTATCCAGAGGGCAATTTATGATTTGAGAAAATATTTAAATTAACTAATATTGTTGGAGAAAAATTATTATACCTATAGCTATATTTTAGTTTTTTTAGTTATTTTAACTGAAAATATAGCTTACGTTTCTGAAGAAGCTTAAAAGATGTTCTATAGTCTATACTAAAAGTTGAATTAATAAAGTTGGAATGGTCGAAAAAAAAATGAGAGATTTACTTTTCTTTAACTTTGGGGTAATTATATTGTTGCATATAATGTATATATTCCTTAATTGATTTCGACTTTTGTCCAAAGCCTTCACTACTTATGAAATAGGTTCACAAAACTATTAGGTGAATTGTTTACCTAAATCTAGGACCAATTACATCCATATATCCTAAGTTAGCCACCAAAGAACATAAACATGCAAAAGTTTTCTGTAATCCAAAATCAATCAAGCAATCTCTAATAAGCAACATAGAAATCAACATATAGAAATCACAATTTTATCTCAAAACATATAAACGGGCTTTAAACTTTGTCTTTAACGTCATGTTAACTAGAATTCATAACTCTACGAATCAAACAAAGGAAAACAAAAAAAGTATGAAATACACCGTGAAAGATGGATGACAAAGCCTTGAGATGAAGAACTTGGGGATCCTTGAAAGCAAGCAATCTTTCAGGGACGACACAAGGGTGGATGGCAGCTAGGATCTTGATGTATTGCATGACTTCTCCTCCTCCTTGGTTGAGACGCAGAACTAGAAGACTAGAGAATTGAGAGAATTTTTTGTGTGTGAAAAGAATGAAAGAATTGATGTTGAAGTGGTGTGGTGATGCTTCTATTTATAGGAGGATGGCAACTTAATTGGTCTCCAAGTCTTCAAAATTCTTCTTTTTATTTTATAGGATTTATCTGATTAATCTACACAGCATTAGCCAATCAGATAATTCCACATCATCCTTCATGTGTCATCCAGCCAATAAGAAGCCTTCAACTTAGCACCTTGATTCTAAGGAGATTATTTTTGCATTAATTGCATGATTATTTTCTGATTTATCTCCTTAATTTTGGCCAAGGATGAAATGTGGAGCTCAAGGAATGTATTTGGACCTATTTTCAATCTTTTTGTTTGTTGTAATCCCTTGAATTTCTCAATGATAAGTTCAAAACATCACCTTCTTGAATCTTCTTTTATTTTCACGGAAAATCATATATTTATCCCCAAAAATTACTCCTTTTAGCTCCAAGACCCCTATAATATCTAGGGTTTTTCATTTTGCCGAAAATTCCCAAGTATTCTAGAAGAATCTTGAGTTTTGAGTAATCTTGAAGCCACATGGTCTCCTAGTGCCCTTAGGTTTCCTAGCCTCATCAGGATTCCTACTTTGATTGGGATTCCTAGTCGGACCAGGAATACTCAATTTCTTCATTTCAGCTCATTTCTGCATCCCTTGTGCCTTGCCTTTGTCATCTCCATCGTTTCACATCCTTCTCATGTGTCTTTAAGCTCATTTCCTTGTCATTTTCTCCAAGGTACCTAAAATTAGAAACTTTATTAAAATTGATTTATTTAAGAAAATAACTAAGTAATATATAGAGAGTTAAATATTAAAATGTCGCCTTAAAATGCTCATATCATACCTTACGAGACAATCCAAACATTTTTTAGAGAATTTTACAAATGATCACTATTCGATACTTTAGTCACTCAATTTTTAAATATATCACTTTAGTTATTCAACTATACTCTGTCAATCACTTTAATCACCGAAGAGGTATTTTGTCTCACTTCAATCACTTCTCACATTCATTCCAATTCAGATTCCTCAATTTTTCACAATTGGTTGGTCGAAAATATCCTTGATATAGTGGCAAATAAATTTCTTTTTTCAATGAAAAAATTAACGAAGTGACTAAAGTGAATAACAGAATTAAAATTAAGTGACCAAAGTGATATATTTAAAAAGTAAGTGACCAAAATATCAAACAGGTAAAAATTGAGTAACCATTTATAATATTCTTCCTATTTCATACCATACTCCTTTCATTTTCTCATCACACTTTTACCCCAACCATTTCCCAGAAACCAAATCACTGTGGTTTATTTTTCCTTTCTCTAAAATTATAATTAGTAGACGCTAAAAGTTTAAACTGAAAATCTACAGCGGCTTCTTGTTTACGTAAATCTATGAGATAATTAATGGTCTTGTACTCGGATAACTTCTTTCCTGAGCAACAAAAATATGCCTCGGGGCCAAAGTCAGATATCCCAACAGAGAAGGCTACAATAATGGCAGTAAAATTGCATACTAAAAGTACTGCATATAAGGCCTAAGCCATCACATCTCATACCAACTAAAATGGCAGAAGTCAAGCTCTTTACGACATGGTCAAGCTCTTTTGCTTTGAGGATAGTATGGGCACTGAAGCTCAAAGATGTCCCATATGATACCATATTTGAAGATCTTCTCAAACAAAAGCCCTCTACTTCTTCAATACAACCTCATTCGTAAGAAGGTTCCAGTGCTTGTGCACAATGGAAAATCAATTGCTGAATCTTTTGTGATCCTTGAATACATTGAGGAAACATGGAAACAAAATCCTTTGCTGCCTGAAGATCTTCACGATAGAGCGGCTGCACGGTTTGGGCCAAATTTGGTGATGACAAGGTAATCTAGCTCAACCACTACTGTTTCATCGTATAATCAGCAACTACTTGAACACTAGTTTCATATGGAGTTTCAAGATCGATATACACAATAAAGTTTGGGAAAGAATTCAATTCAGTTCACTATGTAAATATGTCTGGTTGTGCATGAAGATTTTTCCACCTATTGTGGACACATTATGCAGTGAAGGGAAAGAGCAAGAGGAAGCTATTGTGAAAGCAAGGGAGAACTTGAAGTACTTGCAAGAAGAGCTAAAGGGAAAGAAATTCTTTGCGAGAAAGCAAATTGGATCTGCAGATATCGCGCTCAGATGGCTTGCACACCATGAGCACGTGTTTGAAGAGGTAGCTAGCATGAAGCTGATAGCAGAAGCTGAGTTCCCATTGTTATCCCAATGGCAAAAGACTTTATCAGATGCTCCTATAATCAAAGAGAATTGGCCTCCTAAGGACAAACTTGTCACTAAATTTCAGGCTACCCATGAGCATGAACTTGTCAAGAAGTTGAAGAAAGGGGCACCTAAGTGAAATGGGTTGTCACATAAAGATGGACAAGAGCAAGAGTCAGGTACCGGTACCAGTAAGTGATACAAGTAACAACCTGAAAGTCCTAAGCTTCTTCTTCATCGAAGGAGCTGCAGACGCCATATTTTGGGGTAGTTTATAGGACTCTAATCTCTCCATCTTCTCTGCATGACTGTTTTGGACCTCCTCATCATAAAAATTAGTAGTTTTCTCAATCAGGGGATCCAAGATATCTCGCCATATAGTTTAATCAAATATGGCAATTTGTATCTGCATGCACAGATCGGCGATAATAATTAAAGTCATCATGGACAATAATTAAACACATGAGAATTTATCATTCCATTGGAAAACTTGAATCATTGGTAGGTGACAAATGCAGTTCAAACTTGAGAATTTATCAAATAATTGAAAGCAGCTGGTTCCAAGAACAAACATGAATCCCAAGAATAACCTGGTTCCAAATACGATTTAGGAACCAGCTGCAATCAAGCAGGGCATACATTGCTGTTGTACCCAATGTTCCGATTGTAATTTCAATCGGACAGAGCAGGAACACAAATCGGTATTCGCTCCGGCGACCGCGAATACCGATTTGCCGTTTCCAATCCATCCATCTCAGAAATGAAGAGTTAAACCCTAGAATCATAATTCAATCATTCACAGAAACCCTACCTTTTGGGCGTTTAATTGATCGAAACAAGAAAATAAAGAATCGAGAAAATTTACCTTGTACGTGGTGAAGTGAAGCGAAGCTAAGGTGGTGTTCGGTAATGTTTTCAAGTCATCTTTTTCATTTTATAAAATGAAAATGGCTTGAAAATGCATTCGTTGGTATGTTTTCAAAAATGCAGAAAATAATTTTTGAAAATAATTTTTTATTTTACTCGTAAAACAGGAAAATGACAAATAGACGTTTTCACCTTTTCATTCTCATATTTTAGAAAACATGGAGATATATTTTCCAAAACAAAGAAAAAAGAGAATGTGCTCTCTTCTTCCATATTCTCACATCGCTATCTTCTCCTCAGGTCTCTCTCTCATCTCCAGTCGCAATCTTCTCTCGTTTTTGAAAATTGTTTTCGGAATAAGCTATCGGACACATTTTCGGATCTCAAAAATCCAATCTTGTTTTCTCGTTTTTATTTTCAAAATCGGTTTTTGAAAAATCATTTTTAAAAACGTTACCGGACAAGCCCTTAATCTTTTGTTATTGATCATTCATACCAAGGATTGTAAAACTCAGAACCCATCACTCCATTAGCAAAAAGATGAGAAATTAAGGGACTAACCAGATACATAATCTGCATTAGATTTCCAAAGAATCCTGCTTTTTGTTGGCTTTTTGACTTGGGTTTGCCCTTCAATTCATTCCTTGCAACAAAACATCCATGAGCAGATATAATGGTCCCCAGCTACACACACAAATCAAAATCATAAGATTAACAGCTTCCTAATTTGAAATGAGAACAGCTGTTAGCTAATTCAGTCAGCAAAATTGTTGATAGAAAAGGTTAAATTGAGCTTATCATACCCCAAAATAGAGAGTAACCAGTATAAAAGTCCACCTGCAGGCCAAATTGTACCAAAAGAACACAAAACTTACTTAATGAAGTGTGAAATTACAAAATCTGACAATCTCAAGTTCTCAATAAGCACTGAGGAACTTACTGGGTGTAGAAAACGAGTGTGAACATTGGGAATATGGCGAAAAAGTCGTAGAGCATTTTGGCCAAGCAAAGGAAAGCGAAAGCTCTGTAGAACAGAAGCCAAATAGGATCCACTGATTTCCAACATGTACTCCACAAGTCAACAGAATTCAAAGGTTCTTGCTTTGAATTCTTGACATATTTGAGAGCTATAATAGAAGGACCTGTGATAATCAAAGCACAAAGTCCCACTTGCCATTGAAGCCAGTAGCCAAAGCCTTGAGCAGACATTTCTGAATGAAGTGCAAGAGATGAGACAAACCCAGAAAAATCTCAGAGGCCCAGAAATGGTGCAGAATCTGAACTCTCTTGAGTAAGTGAAAAGATGAGAAACGTTAAAATACAGGACTGTGGATAGGTAGGTGAAATGGAAGACAAGGCAAGGTAGACAGAAACTAGTAATAGAATATAACCAATAATTACGCGCGTGTGTGGAGGAGGCAGAGGTTGAAAAGTCTAGGAAACCAGCACGTTTGCTGCTCACTCTCTTCATACTTGACTGCTTACCTCATGGACCTCGTGCCTCCATATTTTTGTTCCGAGTTCGGACACACTTGTCATAATTGACGTCGGAACTAGCTTGTACTTCGCTACAGAAATACAAAAACAAAAGACAAACAGACATGAGCGAAAATTTCACAAATGATCACTCAACTATGACTCATTCGATATTTTAGTCACTGAAGTTTCAAATATATCACTTTGATCACTCAACTATTATATTGTCAATCACTTAAATTACTTTGTTAATTTGAAAAAAATTATAAAAAATACTCTTTGGTGAATTAAGTGATTGACAGTGTAATGGTTGAGTGACCAAAGTGTCGAATGAGTCATAGTTAAGTGACCATTTGTGTAATTCTCCAAACGCCTGTAAATATTACTTTTTTCATTCTAACTTTTTTTTTTTT
>BDJD01000525.1:141338-152620 GCA_002564525.1 Rosa multiflora
AAACAGGGCACAGCAGAAACTGCAGAACAGATTAGTGAGTTTGGAGGCCAACGATTTTTGACTCAAAATTTATATTTCAGTGAAATTTTACCATTAGGTAGCCTTATGAGTCTATTTTCATATCCCATTAGTTTCACCCTCTTTGCACCTCTGGAGCTTTAGATATTACAGTTTTGGCGACTGAGGGTCAGCAGCAGACTTCATTACAAGCCAGCACATTTGACCAGCTTTGGATTTCTTCTCAGTTAGAGATAGATGGCTCACTTTATCAGTTAGAGATAGATGGCTCACTTTATATAGATAGAAATATCTTTGAGTCTAATTTCTATTTCAATAGTCTCACTTACTTATCACTTTCTGATTTTGAGATATGGGTATTTGAAGGCAAAAAGGTCATTACTGGAAGTTTTCTGCACTCACTAGTTTGTGTTCACTCGGGGTGGTTGGACTTCTTGGACTTCAATTCTTCAATGGAGGTTATTATAGGCAGCTGTGAGTTATGTTGGAGGTGGCAAAGCCTATGATCTTAATGGAGGACCTTGTCCTTATTCTTTGGTGGCCTATTTGTGAAGCATTGCTCTTTGTACACTATATATTTCTCAATGGAGTTGATCTTTCATGAGCACCTAGAGCTAGCTTGGAGCATACGTTAAGGAAGTCAAGGCCTTGTGTCTTGAGGTTGGTGTCTCATATTTGTCTTCTCCGAAGGTCGTGAGCAACCGAGGTCTACAAAGGGGGTTTTCCGTATATTTTCTCCGCATTTAGATTTTCATTTTCATAGTTAATTTTTATGCATTCGCCCGAACTTCACTCTCATGCCTAAATCCAACACGGATTTTAGCTTTCGAGCATTGAGGACGATGTTGGTTTTAAGTGTGGGGGCTCGGGCGCCTATGAGGAAAAAAAAGGTTTATTTTTTAGATTAGCTTTTTGTAATTATATTTTAGTGGTTAATGCCTTTTTTCCAACCCCAATGACGAGCCATGGACTTAGCTTGTTATGATTGTGGATAAATTAAGCATGATATAGGATTTTGAATTTGTTTTGTGATTAAGTGTATATGTAATCTATGCTTGACTATATGTGTGTATATAGCCTATGGTTAGGTTGGTTCATCATAATTAGATAAGCATATAGATGATTTGAATAACTTGCATGCCCTTATTTGTGAGCTTTTGTGCCTATATCTATAGTGTATGCATCGTTCATTCACTTATTCTTTCATGTGTGTACAATTTCATGACATTGTGTACTAGAACTTGCTTGAGACCTCTCGAGACTATATGTTAGCTTACGATGGCATTGAAAGGATTGAAGCATTAGGCTTAATATCACCATGGCCAAAGAAGCATGTGCCCAAAAATATTTACCACTAGATTACCACTTTGAGCCTATTTATATACTTAGCCTTTTTGTTCATTTGCACCACAAATTTTTACCTAGCCTAAACACTTTTATCCTACCCTTCCATGGTAGTTGGTGAAGCGATTCGAGAGAATGAAAAGGTTGTGTGAAGAAAGAGAAAAAAAAAGTTTAAAAAAAAAAGAGTATTACGTAATATAATGTGGGTTGTACATTGGGATTAGAGTGAGTGACTTAGCATTCGAAAGCTAAAGTCAAATATCTCTACAAGTGAGAGTTGCTTCACGAGCTTCCATGGACTTTGTCTGTCCCAATCCTTCATTTCTATTAGCCATTTACCCTTAGCCCCATTACAACCAAATAAAAGTCCTCTTGATCTTGAAAGTTGTGAGTTACGTAGCGGAGATGAGATAAAAAAGCAAGCATATGGCGCCGCATGTTGTGAAATTGCTTTGAGTGAAACACATATAGCCCCTAAACACTTGATCGGTAATATTTAGTGAACCTATATATGTGAGTTTAGTGGTTATATCGGGTCTTCTATATACATATTTGATTATGGTGGATTGATTTGACACATGGTCAACACATGCATATACTTGAGTATTTCTCACTTATGCATCTTAATTGCCTTACAAATTCAAAAATTCAAAAAAAATTATGTTGTGTTTACATCTACTTCATGGCCATATACATAATTAGTTCTCCTAGGGTTATGGTTGGAAATGCTAATACTACACTATCTTTATGTTTGTGAGTTATTAGATTTTCGGATTATATTTCATTTGCCCTTCATTTAATTTGCTTGGGGACAAGCAAAGTTCAAGTGTGGGGGTGTGATTACACGCATTTATATGCATATAATTGTACCTAAAACACTAGAAATAAACTAATTCTTGAGCCAATTATAATGTAATTAATCTAATTTTATTTATTGTGTAGGAAATAAGTGGAATCGCTGAAATGAGATTTAAAAAAAACGTGAAATTGGAGCAAATTAGAGTTTTCGACAAAAAGATAAAAAGTCAACACCAATCAACTATAACCAATGGCATGAAAGGAGCGGAATCTAATTGCTTCTGATAATTTGTGCGGAAGTACGTTGAGAAGAGAACAAGAAGAAGAAAAGAATAGAAAAGGAAATTTATTTAAAAAAAAAAAAAAAAGAGTTATGACGTCATGCTAACGTCAGCATGTTTAATTGCCTAATTATGCACGGTGGCTTTCCCTTTCCTGTTTCTTTCCTTTCACCCATCCTTTAAGATGCTGACACGTCAGCCTACCCTATCCCTTCATGTCTCTCGACCAAAAAAACGACAGCTCCCTATTTAATCCTCCTCCTTACAATTAAAGGCACACTGTTCATTCCCTTCTTCTCCCCTGACAGTAGCCGTACAACACATTTGGGCAACCTTTGGGCTGCTGCCCTTCCACTCCTCCCCTTCCATTTCTCTTATTTCTTTACCTTTCTTTTGGGAATACAAGAAGAACTCACTCAAGATTTAAGGAGACATCATCAAGAGCACCACACCTCTATTTTGGATAGTTGGGTGAAGAAATTGCTTGGCTCATACTAGCATATAGCTAGAAGTGACTAAGTCAATTCTCCCCTCTCTTCCTTATCAACTCTTTCATATTTTTCTATACTTTTGATGATGTATCTATATATGAGCCCTAGCATGAATTTAATGTAATAATTATGTTTTGACTCAATGATTTTCAATTTCATGTATGGCATATGTTTTAATCTATATTATTTGGCTTAGATGCATGCTTAAGAGCTTGATTAACTCTTGAATGTGTAGATGAGCATGTCTAGAACAAATTAGGGAGCCTGATCACCTTTCTAATTTAGGACATTTGTTTAGAACATGGTTAGTTACAATACCAATTTCAATTGCCGTATTGGCTAGCTTGGAAACCTTGATTCTAGGACTCTTCGTCTTTTGGTGCAACTAGAGGCCCTAACAAGGCTCTAAATTGTCCAAATTGAATTTCTAGGGCCCTTGATCCGGAGTAGGAATACCCTTTAAGAAATCTAATGACCCATGAGCCTTGAAAAGCCTTGGGTACGGTTCTGGATGCCATTATGAATTGAGTGACCATTGTCGGGACATATTTGTGCATTGAATTTGGCAAGAAGGATACCCTAGTGACCTAATTTCCATTTTTTGACTTTTCTTTCCTTTATTTAATTTAGTTGTTAGTTAAAGCTTTCATTTAAATTCTTGCAATTTAGTTATTAGAAAATTACAATCACAATTTTGAATGACAATGTCTACCTCATTATAAATAGCCACCACTAGCTAGGCTCTTAGTTTTGATTAGGCTTTGGTGAAAACCAAAACCGAGCATTGCTAGGGCTTGGTGCCTTAGATTAATATTTTTATTTTATTTTATTTTTGTTTTCTTTGCTTAGTGACTTTAGTTCTGACACTAATCCCCGTGGTACGATAATTTTGGACTTAATACTTCCCTATCTTGACAATGATACGTACGCTTGCGTAAATGTGTATCCAAGTAAAATCCAGGTAGGGGATTCAGGACTCAATCGGTTAGTTGTTTTCCGTATTTAATTTAATTGTGACGCATGATAAGTTGAATGGCTTGGTTACATTAAAATGTCATGCATACTAACCAAACCGTGAGAGAATTTGTGATGGCTTGAGAGTGAAGGGTTGCACTGAATTCCTTGGGTTCGATCCCCTTAACCTCTGGAGGGTTAGTTACGTTGGTCGGTCGGGAATTCTGATCATAATGACGGACTTGGTACATGTGTGTAGCTAGGTAGTGGACGCTCTAGCTACGCTTACCTGGTTTTAAATTATAATGTGAGGTAAGGTCGTGTAGTGAGTCTATGGGACCGGCCATCAGGTAACATGTGGTATCGTATTTAATTGTGTATCATGCATCGGTTTTGAGTCAGGAAATATTTTAAAAGTTTGTCGTTATTTAAATAAAATGGTTTTGAGTATGTTTTTCATAATGGTGCACCATTAAAATTAAAAATTTTCAAATCTAGCCCGGGTGAAGCCTCTACTGAGTACCGAGGACGAATGCTCACCCCTACAACAGTGTGGTTGCAAGTTCTGTGCACTGGTAAGAGGATTGTAGAGGACAGAGCTAGGTCTGCGGAAGTTGATAACTCTTCGTAATGGAAATCAGGTTCCGGATGTTACTCTCAACCTTTATTTGTTGACACTTGTTATTCCGGAAGTTGTTGTTGAATGTTCATTGTGTTGTTACGTCTATTATTCCTTGACTATTTGAAAATGATAAGTCCTCGATGAACAAAGTGAATTTGTAATTTCAAGAAGTTTTCACCTCAAAAGTATTTCAAATCTCCGCTATGCATTTACGAAAATTTTTATCAAACAAAAATGTCTTGCAGTTCTCAAAATGTAAATCAAGTATTCGGTTTATGTTTTAGAGACTCGCGGCACTGTGACGTGCTCAAGCTGGTGAGGTTCAGTTTGGGGCGTTACATTAAATATATGTATATAGTATTGGGCCGGTTTGGGGATGGGAATCACAATACCATCCCCGCCCCATCCCCTATCTTAGATAGCGGGGATTGGGGATTCTCATCCACATTCCCCATTTGTTCCCAAATTCTCCTCCCATTAGGGGCAGGTATCCAATGGAGCTCCGCCCCGCTGGAGATTTTTGTCATCCCTATTCAGGTGGGTAGGGTTTGGGGAAACTGGGTTTTAGGATCTGTGTGAAACAGTGAGATATGGGAAAGTGAGTGATGGCATGGGACAGTGTCAATGTTCCTGGCTCCAAAGCCAAGGCCAAGGAAGGAAAACTGAGGAGATGAAAGATGGTCAAGCATTAGAAGATGCTTGACGATAAGACAGCAGCAGCAGAGCCTGTGGGTCTGGGAGCTCCCAACAGGAAGAAGAAGGCGGCTAAAAAGAAAAAGAAGAAGAAGGCTGGGCTGAAGCAAAAAAGAAGAAGAAAGAGAAAGATGAAGCTGCTGACAAGGACGAGAAAGACAAGAAAAAGAACGAGAAATCTACCCCAAAGCCCAAGGTCAAAAGATACCGAGGGAGGCGCCTCATCTCGAGAAACGGGGGTGCTTGTGTTGGTAAGAAACTGACTTTCCATTTGAGAGGTCAAGTGTTCGAGCCCCATCATAGGTAGAGAGGGGTGGGGTTTAAAAAAAAAAAAAAACCTATGTGTAAGTTCTTGTGTATTGTCACTTTGTAATTATTTCTCAATAAATTTGAAAGAAAAAAAAAAGGCAAGAGAACCTATCTACGGATGATGGGATGAAAACTTAAATTTTCTTTTGAGAATGTCAATGGAAGATATCCATTGCATCTTTAGTGAAGTCAGCCCGTTCCTCCTCATTAAGCAAAAAATAATGGAAGTACAAACTCTCAAATTGTCTCCTCCTCATTAAGCAAAAAATAATAGACTTACAAACTCTCAAATTGTCTTATGTAAATAGTTAAACCAACCCGCAAGTCATCTTAATCATTAAACATATGTGGCGGGTCCTGACCCCGAGGTGATATGTAAGGTGCAAAATTGAGTGAAAATGTGTATTTGTGATACAATTTTGATACATGTTTCTCTACTTGGAAATACGAGGCGACCCTCGCTATTCTGAACGAATGGGTGGAAAGCGAGTTCATCAAACTCCACGCTGATTAGAAAAAATTATATTAGTAAATAACATGCTGCTTTTCACTAAAAAAAATAATAGTAAAAACTTTGTAATAAAAAGAGAAAAGAGGTATGTTTGTTCAAGATGTAATTCATTCTCATCATTTATCATCCCTTAATCTTTCTATTTAAATTTGAGGTTTCAATGTTTGTTCAAGATTCAATTCATTCTCATCATTTATCATCCCCTAATCTTTCTCTTCTCTATGGAGAATTGCTCGATGATCACGTACTTCAAGATTCATTAGCAAGAGGAAACCGATCGGTTTTTCCTCTTGCCAACGCGTAATGGCGCTGTCAACCACATCTATGCAAAAAAAAAAAATCTTTTAGATCAATTGCAGATTTTCAAACGCAATTATCTACGTCTTTTCTTCATCTTCTTCGAACTGTAAAACTATTATTTCAGCGTCTCTTACTCTCTCCAAACATTGAAATCAAAGCAAATTTTCTATTTAAATTTGAGGTTTCAATGGTTGTTCAAGATTTAATTCATTCTCATCATTTATCATCCCCTAATCTTTCTCTTCTCTATGTTTTTGTTTTTCTACAGTGATCAGACAAATTTTTTCATCGATGTAGGCTGAGTCATAGATCAAAAAAGGTATTGGGTGTTCTTCAATTTTGATATTGAATGAAAATTTTGGATATTAAAAGTCTTGTTGCTTGGGCACGAAATTTTTTTTTTTGCCCTGGGCACCAAAAAGCTCAGGACTGGCCTTGTGTTTTAAAACTCTCACATCTTTCTTGTTTCTTTTAAAACCCCTTTTCTTATTTCCTTGATGCATTTTTACTCTTTTAGCCTTTATGATCGAGTTATTGATTTCCAAAATAGGGTTTGATACAGTTTTTTTGTTATACATGTTTGAAATAGCAGCATGACGTGGCAGACCCGAGGTTGAAAGGTGATTTGGCACAAAGTGGAAATATGTTTTGCTGATATAGGTTTGATACATGTGTGATACAACTTTAATACAATATGACTTGACGAGCCTGAGTCTTGAGGGTAATTTGCTGCAAAAGTGAGCGAAAATTCATTTTTGTGCTACAAGTTTAATACAACAGTGTGATACATGAGTTTTATACAACATGACGTGGCTTTGGTCACTTTAGGGGATAGCTTGTGGGATCCATTTTTGATCACTTATTGGCATTTTCACCTTTCAGTTTTTAGGTCCCTATAATAGGTCAATTGTTTAAATTTTCAGTCAAATTGATAAGTGTTAAGGCATCGTAAGTGTGATTTACAAAGATAAACATGAACAGTTCATGTTGGATACATTTGGTTCATCAATTGATTCAATCTAGTTTGATATATTAACGGTCATCAATTTGGTTGAAAATTTGCATAAATGATCTATTCATGGAGTTCTGTGAATTGAACGGCCGAAATGTTGATATGTGATTACAAAATGTAGGTCCGACAAAAGATTCCTTAAAATTACCAAATTACCACTACAACATTTGACTCAACAATTTTCATCAGCAAAACTATTGTCTAACAGTAATATTTACGATCTTACTATATTGCATTAGCTTTTTCAATGTTCACTTGATTGACATCCCAAAAACACCTTCAACTTTAATACCAATGTAGGATGAATATTCCAAATATTTTATTCATCTCTCTTCAAAGTAATATATACTCCGGTTTGGGGATGGGAATCACAATACCATCCCCGCCCCATCCCCTATCTTAGATAGCGGGGATTGGGGATTCTCATCCACATTCCCCATTTGTTCCCAAATTCTCCTCCCATTAGGGGCAGGTATCCAATGGAGCTCCGCCCCGCTGGAGATTTTTGTCATCCCTATTCAGGTGGGTAGGGTTTGGGGAAACTGGGTTTTAGGATCTGTGTGAAACAGTGAGATATGGGAAAGTGAGTGATGGCATGGGACAGTGTCGATGTTCCTGGCTCCAAAGCCAAGGCCAAGGAAGGAAAACTGAGGAGATGAAAGATGGTCAAGCATTAGAAGATGCTTGACGATAAGACAGCAGCAGCAGAGCCTGTGGGTCTGGGAGCTCCCAACAGGAAGAAGAAGGCGGCTAAAAAGAAAAAGAAGAAGAAGGCTGGGCTGAAGCAAAAAAGAAGAAGAAAGAGAAAGATGAAGCTGCTGACAAGGACGAGAAAGACAAGAAAAAGAACGAGAAATCTACCCCAAAGCCCAAGGTCAAAAGATACCGAGGGAGGCGCCTCATCTCGAGAAACGGGGGTGCTTGTGTTGGTAAGAAACTGACTTTCCATTTGAGAGGTCAAGTGTTCGAGCCCCATCATAGGTAGAGAGGGGTGGGGTTTAAAAAAAAAAAAAAACCTATGTGTAAGTTCTTGTGTATTGTCACTTTGTAATTATTTCTCAATAAATTTGAAAGAAAAAAAAAAGGCAAGAGAACCTATCTTAAGTTTTCTTCCGAGCATATTGTCACTTGTAATTATTTTCTCAATAAATTTGAAAGAAAAAAAAAAGGCAAGAGAACCTATCTACGGATGATGGGATGAAAACTTAAATTTTCTTTTGAGAATGTCAATGGAAGATATCCATTGCATCTTTAGTGAAGTCAGCCCGTTCCTCCTCATTAAGCAAAAAATAATGGAAGTACAAACTCTCAAATTGTCTCCTCCTCATTAAGCAAAAAATAATAGACTTACAAACTCTCAAATTGTCTTATGTAAATAGTTAAACCAACCCGCAAGTCATCTTAATCATTAAACATATGTGGCGGGTCCTGACCCCGAGGTGATATGTAAGGTGCAAAATTGAGTGAAAATGTGTATTTGTGATACAATTTTGATACATGTTTCTCTACTTGGAAATACGAGGCGACCCTCGCTATTCTGAACGAATGGGTGGAAAGCGAGTTCATCAAACTCCACGCTGATTAGAAAAAATTATATTAGTAAATAACATGCTGCTTTTCACTAAAAAAAATAATAGTAAAAACTTTGTAATAAAAAGAGAAAAGAGGTATGTTTGTTCAAGATGTAATTCATTCTCATCATTTATCATCCCTTAATCTTTCTATTTAAATTTGAGGTTTCAATGTTTGTTCAAGATTCAATTCATTCTCATCATTTATCATCCCGTAATCTTTCTCTTCTCTATGGAGAATTGCTCAATGATCACGTACTTCAAGATTCGTTAGCAAGAGGAAACCGATCGGTTTTTCCTCTTGCCAACGCGTAATGGCGCTGTCAACCACATCTATGCAAAAAAAAAAAATCTTTTAGATCAATTGCAGATTTTCAAACGCAATTATCTACGTCTTTTCTTCATCTTCTTCGAACTGTAAAACTATTATTTCAGCGTCTCTTACTCTCTCCAAACATTGAAATCAAAGCAAATTTTCTATTTAAATTTGAGGTTTCAATGGTTGTTCAAGATTTAATTCATTCTCATCATTTATCATCCCCTAATCTTTCTCTTCTCTATGTTTTTGTTTTTCTACAGTGATCAGACAAATTTTTTCATCGATGTAGGCTGAGTCATAGATCAAAAAAGGTATTGGGTGTTCTTCAATTTTGATATTGAATGAAAATTTTGGATATTAAAAGTCTTGTTGCTTGGGCACGAAATTTTTTTTTTTGCCCTGGGCACCAAAAAGCTCAGGACTGGCCTTGTGTTTTAAAACTCTCACATCTTTCTTGTTTCTTTTAAAACCCCTTTTCTTATTTCCTTGATGCATTTTTACTCTTTTAGCCTTTATGATCGGAGTTATTGATTTCCAAAATAGGGTTTGATACAGTTTTTTTGTTATACATGTTTGAAATAGTAGCATGACGTGGCGGACCCGAGGTTGAAAGGTGATTTGGCACAAAGTGGAAATATGTTTTGCTGATATAGGTTTGATACAATTTTTTTGTTATACAAGTTATTGATTTCCAAAATAGGGTTTGATACAGTTTTTTTGTTATACATGTTTGAAATAGCAGCATGACGTGGCAGACCCGAGGTTGAAAGGTGATTTGGCACAAAGTGGAAATATGTTTTGCTGATATAGGTTTGATACAATTTTTTTGTTATACATGTTTGATATAGCAGCATGACATGGCGGACCCGAGCCTGAAAGGTGATTTGGCACAAAGTGGAAATATGTTTTGCTGATATAGGTTTGATACATGTGTGATACAACTTTAATACAATATGACAGCATGACATGGCGGACCCGAGCCTGAAAGGTGATTTGGCACAAAGTGGAAATATGTTTTGCTGATATAGGTTTGATACATGTGTGATACAACTTTAATACAATATGACGTGGCGAGCCCGAGTCTTAAGGGTAATTTGCTGCAAAAGTGAGCGAAAATTCATTTTTGTGCTACAAGTTTGATACAACAGTGTGATACATGAGTTTTATACAACATGACGTGGCTTTGGTCACTTTAGGGGATAGCTTGTGGGATCCATTTTTGATCACTTATTGGCATTTTCACCTTTCAGTTTTTAGGTCCCTATAATAGGTCAATTGTTTAAATTTTCAGTCAAATTGATAAGTGTTAAGGCATCGTAAGTGTGATTTACAAAGATAAACATGAACAGTTCATGTTGGATACATTTGGTTCATCAATTGATTCAATCTAGTTTGATATATTAACGGTCATCAATTTGGTTGAAAATTTGCATAAATGATCTATTCATGGAGTTCTGTGAATTGAACGGCCGAAATGTTGATATGTGATTACAAAATGTAGGTCCGACAAAATATTCCTTAAAATTACCAAATTACCACTACAACATTTGACTCAACAATTTTAATCAACAATACTATTGTCTAACAGTAATATTTACGATCTTACTATATTGCATTAACTTTTTCAATGTTCACTTGATTGACATCCCAAAAACACCTTCAACTTTAATACCAATGTAGGATGAATATTCCAAATATGATTCCTTAAAATTACCAAATTACCACTACAACATTTGACTCAACAATTTTCATCAGCAAAACTATTGTCTAACAGTAATATTTACGATCTTACTATATTGCATTAGCTTTTTCAATGTTCACTTGATTGACATCCCAAAAACACCTTCAACTTTAATACCAATGTAGGATGAATATTCCAAAATATCTTATTCATCTCTCTTCAAAGTAATATATACTAGTTTACAGATACACAATATAAGTAAGTAATATAATCCTAATTACAATAAAGAATATACTCGTTGACTCACACCAACAATATGTTATAAGACATACATCTACTCTTTCACATTTTAAAGCTTAATGATTATGGCAAGCAACC
>BDJD01000526.1:0-45654 GCA_002564525.1 Rosa multiflora
GGGTGAATGTGGTTGAAGCAGAGATCTTCATTGTTGCTGCAGTGGTAGGTTTAGTAACCTAATTTTGTTATGCACTTGTTCGTCTTCCGCTGTGTAATGAGCGTAGTACGTGATTTGTTGTTTCAGTTTAATTTGTAAACTTGCTATAATGTAATGTAACTCTAAAGAACGAGTCTGTATTCAAATTGAGGGTTCAGGATATCTTAATTGCTTGTGTTAAAAGAAAAATTTTACAGTTGTTTAGTGTTGATGTCCGAACCATCATACCATGTGCATTTTGTTATTCTTTATTTTGATTGTTAATTGTGTTTGAAAATTAGGGTGTGACAGTTTGGTATCAGAGCGTAAGGTACATACTTGGTGATAATCAGAACTATTCAAGTGATGACCCGTCTGCAATGGATCCCCATCATATACTCTTTGGTGTTAATATAGCCATTGGGTATGTGGCAGTGTTAGGTGTTGTTTTGAATGTTAAGTCATCAGAGCATAGGTCGGCTCTGTAGGAGAAATGTACGAGCTTTATGTAGCTTCTTTTGAGTTATAGTTTTTTGAGGAATGAGAACCTCTAGATTGAACTCTTACTAGACTTAGGAGATTTTGTTTGTGAAAGTGTATCTTCCTTGTACTAGTGTCTTGGTTAATACGGCCTTTGTGGGAGTGGTCAAATTCTGCTCGGCCCGCAATTAAGGTGATTAACTCCGTAGTTAGTATGGTGTTAAATTTCTGTCATGAATGCTGCAATTACTTTGACAATAACTATGTACAAATGTACAATGATTACGATTATAAGTGCGCAATGAATGACTATCATGAATACGCAATGAATGACAGTCATAAGTATGCAATGATTAACTGTTATTAGTGCAGCAATAATTGTCATCATAAGTGTGTAAATAAATGCAGCCATAAAAGCATAAATAATAGCGGCTTGTCCCCCAAGTAAGTCATCGCCTATATAAAGAAGGCTCAACGTCCAGGTAATCTCATCTCATTTCGACTGGTTTTACTCCACTCAACTAAGAAATGTACTGACTTAGGCATCATAGTGATTTCTGGAGGTACCCCCCTCCTCCTCGAGCCTACAGTCAAACTTCAAGCTACCGCTCAAATGAAGCTTCTCGATTATTCCCTGTCAGCTCTCGCTCCAGTCCGCATTCATTGGTGAGTCAAACTCCTCTACTGAATTTTTCGTCACCAACAGCCTTTGTATTTGACTTAGACTTGTGTTTAAGTTTTATACAAGTATTAACCAAGTATTGCTATGCTTCTTAGGTGATGGACCCTACGAGAGGCAAGGTTAGGGTCCGAGGTAGACCCCGGAAGGAGTAGAGCTAGAGGTAGAGGCAGGGTCCCTCCTGTGGAGGAGTTCTATCAGGAGGAGAAGGTAGAGGTACCACAAGTTGTGCAGCCTATTCCGCTTGTTGTTAGGGTGGTTGATACAACTTAATTGCCTATCTAGATTGGTTACAGAGGTTACTAGATTGGGAGCAGTAGCATTTCAGGGAGGTACAGATTACATGTTAGCCGATTAGTGGATCGAGAACATGGTGTCATGCCCCAAATTTCAAACACAAATAATAATACAATTACATCAAATACAAAGCATCATGCGTGATGGTTCAGACACCAATACTAAATAGTTGTGAAATTTTTCCTTTAAACAAAGCTATCAACGATGACCCGAACCCACATTGTGAATACAGACTCGTTCTTTAAAGTCACATATTACATTAAGCAAAGTTTACAAATTAAATTGTCAATTCAATAAGTAACTACACACACTACACTCTTTACATAGCGGACGACTAATAAGTGCGTAGTATAATTAGGAAATAAACCTACCACTGCAAAGGCAAGGAAGTTCTACAGCTTCAACCACTCTCACTCTAACCTATAGAATAAACTTCTACACCATGGAATAGTGCACCGGGTTACAACCACATACCCGGTAAGCTTTTGCAAGCTTGTATGAGTAAACTTAAAAACCAACAACATAAACACATGCTTAAGTCCTCTAAACCTAACAGTTAATAAGCATATATCACATCATCAACTATCAATGTTGTATTAATCAATAGCATGCATCAATAAAACCCACTCGTGACAATATATGCTCAAACATCAAATCAGCATTCAATTTCACGATCATAGTTCAGAACAAAACCACTTCAAGTAATGTTTGAAATCATTTTCACGCTCAAGAGCGAATCACAAAATCACATAATCCCCGATAAATTCACTCAAATCTACTTGAGGAAGCAACTCCCACAAATTACGATAAATCTACTCAAATCAACTTGAGGAAACGACTCATGCATTTTTTTCTTTTCCAAAACTCAACATTCTTTTCTCAAAAGAAAACACGTGTTACTCCTTGACAAATCATATCATTTGATCACCCAACGAAATGAATATGAAACCCAAAGTCCCTCATGGACAATAAAAGAAAGAATACTCTTGAGACTCTCTTGCAAACCCGTACTTATGAGTCCCAAGTAATCTCAACTATTACCCCCATAAGATACAATTAAAATCCTGACAGATATACTATAGCTCTAACTGATCTTAACCACTAACCCGGTCAAGGCGTGGTTCCAATAACATGCCATGATCACATTCGTGACCCCCGATCACTGTAGTTGATCCCCGATCCTCAACCCCTCAAGTATTTGGATCCCTGGTATAAATACAAAAACATTAAGCAAGTCGCATTGGACCCAAAATGTTACCCGAATCTACAAAATGTTACCCAAATCTACAATAAAGATTCCCTGTAATTGATCCTGTAATTGATCCCTATCAATTACTCCATGTACAAAGACCAAAACATTAAGCAAGTCACAATGGACCCAAAATGTTACCCGAATCAAAAACAACAGATTCTTCATAATTGATCTCTATCAATTACTCCTGCCACAAAGACCAAAACTTTAAGCAAGTCGCACTGGACCAAAAATGTTACCCGAATCTAAGATAAAAGATTTCCCGTAATTGATCCCTATCAATTACTCTAATTGATCTCTATCAATTACTCCCGGTACAAAGACTAAAATATTAAGCAAGTCACGATGGACCCAAAATGTTACCCGAATCTAAAGTAAAAGATTCCTCGTAATTGATCTTTATTAATTACTCCTGGTACAAGGACCTACATTTAAATAAGTCACTCGTGACCTAAAAATGTTCAACAATTCTCAACATTTTTTAAAACAATAGAAATCCACACTTTTTACAGTATATTTTTTTTCCGAAAAGTCAACCCCAAAAACAATAATATGAACCATATCACATATATTGTTTTCATCTTAACAAAACTACCAACACATATATATTTCACGTAAAAATATATATATATATACACACACACACGTGGTTATTCACTTAAGAATGCCACAAATATCAACTATAGTTTGCAATTAAATAAATAACTTCCAGAACAATAAGGTAAACTCATTCGTAAATGAACTCTGTGAGATTACTCACCTCTAAATCCCGCTGCGTCTTCACACACGAACCTAGATAAGCACTAATCGCCACAATCCTCTCAACACACTTCCAACGTACCTAATCACATCAAGGTCACATCTTAATACCACTTGTGGTACGAAAGCATCTAAATTCGGAACAAGGGATTAAAGTTCTAATCCCCCAATTGAACTAAAACCCTTAAGTAACTCCAATCGAGGAAAAACCACATTTGAAATCACCCAAAGTCTCCGGAATACACGATCAATATGTCAAACCTATGAGTCGATTGAATAGTCGGATCCTCACGGATAAAAAACCGAGCAAATTGAAATCGCTAAAAAACCCTAACATAATTCATACGATCTCTAAAGATTACATTTTATATATCGAAATGTTGTATCGACAAGTAGATAGTATAGAGAACCAGAAACTGTCCCTAACATGGCCAGAATCGCTGGACCAAACTCAAAACCACCTTAATCTAACAGTCCAAAATATCAAGAATACCAAGTAGAGCAACTTTAATACCTGAGGTTCAAGCTAACTCAACTAAGAAAATACTGTTTACCTTGAGTTGACTCTTTTCCGGTGAAAATCATCCACAACCACCACCATGGATTGAAAAAGGAAGCTCCCACGAGAAGAACAAGCTCGGTTTCAAGCCTTGTCGTTGCTGGAGTTGGGATTTGTAGTCGGATCCGACTGCACCATTTTCTACCTCTATGCACCGCTGTGGGTGGAAATCGAAGCAAGCCACCACCGTAGGGAGGACGGCGACACAAGTCTGAGTCGATTTGGGCCTGTTCCGTCATCTGAGATCGCTGGAGATAGCCAATGTTACGTCCCGTACCTCAATTTACTAGTTTACTAGTCATTTGGACGGTAAATGGTAATTACTTTCACTTTTTACTCTATTTCGATACTTTTAGTGGCCTTAAAAGTTGACTTTTTTTTTTGGTAAAAATTTAAGAAAGTTTCACTCATAGAAGTCGTAGAGGACGTTAAACCGAGCCCATGCATATGTGGTACGTAAAAATCGGAGTTCGTATGCAAAAGTTATGGTCTAAAATGTGAAAGTTACTGCAATAGGTTTCCATTTCCGGAAACCTACCCTGACTTTCTCTCTCCTCCTTCCCAAGCTCTCTCTATTCCCTTTCGGCCTCCTTTCGTTTTCCAGCTAAATCGACTCTTTCCGGCTACCCCACGAAGAACTCCAGGCATTGGAAGACAGTCCTCCTCCTCCTTGACAAGCCTACGGTGGTAGTTCATGACAGTTTGGCCGGAATTTCGCAAATCAAGCTCCTAAACTTTACTATAACAATTAGTTTCAATTGTCGATTTCTTCCAATTCTGGCCGTCTCCGACCACAAAACCAGGCATAGTAGAAGCGCCTCAAGCCAAGGATCATTACCTCTCAAGCTTCTAGCTTCAATTCGCAGTGTGGAGAGTGAATCGAAGAAATTTCAAAACTAGGGTTTTGAAATTTCTGGGTTTGTGTTCATCGGCTAAATTGCAGCACTTCAAGGTAAAATTGGAACTTGTTGTAGTTGAGAAAAGTGTTAGGCTTGTTGAGTAGATGTTGTGGCTGAAATTTGGTAGTCGAAGGTGAAGTTGGCCGGCTGTAGGTCGCTTGTGGAGGCACGTAGGGTAGCTTTTTAATTTCAATTTTTAGCCTCTTAAATCCTAAAAATGTTGTAGAGCTTATATATGAAGATTAAGGAAGTTTTGAATCGATTATAAATTCCTGGAAATTCAAAATTTCGGCTATCGATTTATGAGAATCCGACGGTCGATTTCTCTCGAATCTACCCTAGAACTTGTAAATTAATGAAATGGTGTTGGTGGTAAAGTTTGGGTTGAATTGAAGGAAATAGAGATGTTGATTTAAGAGGATTGATTTTGGAATCATATTTAATTGTCGAATTGTTGTTCACGGAATATAATTGTGTACAGGGCGCCATACTGAGTTACCGCTCGACGGAGAAAACCGTATGTGCGGTCACCTATATAGTACTGTGAGTGGACTTTTGTTTTAAATAATGATTCATTCAATTATTTTCCCGAAATGATGATTGATTTATTTAATTATTTATCATTTTATTTATTAAGCATAATATTTGGCTTTGGACTATACTTTTGGCATTGTTTTTCCATATGAGTTTCAGAATTGAATTTATTATACTTGGATTTGGACTTTTGAAGTGTTTTTGGGAATATGAATTGATTTTTCGGAGATTAATTATGATTTGTCTCGATTATGATTTGGGAAATGGATTCGTGGTATTATTTTTGGATATTGAGTTTTCGATGTTTATCTCCGATATATAATTATTATTTGAAATTATGATTTATATGATTTTCGATGAATTATTTTTCCGAAGTGATTTCTGGAATTTAATATTATATTTTATTCATCGATTTTGAGATTTCTGCCATATTATCGAACTTGAGGTTTTTGAAATGATTGTTATATTTATTATTTCTAGCCTATTTGTTTATGTTTTGAAGAATGTTTTGGCGTCCGGGGTCACGTCATTGGAATATATTTGTTTTCTCATGAGAAATTGGGGAAGCCTTATGGATTTATAGATTTACTAGATTTGAATGTTTTCTTCACCATACTGGGGTCGTTCTATTAGTTCTCCTCCTCACATACTTTGAGTGTGTGGGTGGCAGTCGAGGTTGTTGGTTCTCCTCCTCACGTGAGTGGCAGTCGAGGTTGTTAGTTCTCCTCCTCACGTACTTTGCGTGTGAGTGGTAGTCGAGGTTATTAGTTCTCATCCTCCCACAATCTATGTGTAAGTGGCAGTCGAGGGTAGGTAGAGCCTAAGGGGCTCCTTTACCCGTATGGTGATATTTCTTCCCCATATCCTATTATTACTTGACTAGTGAGGCTAGTCCGATTTCTCTAAACCAGCGGGGCTGTATGTTTTCACGAGATTTTGAGTTTAGAGAAATACGTTTTATAAACGTTGCATGCATCGAGGCTTTATAAGTTTAAATACGTGGGAAAATATTCAAGTTTGCTTCTTTTAAATTATCTTGGCTATTTATTTTTGTCCACTCACACTAATGTGTTTTTCAATACTTTTCCCTTGGGCCCTTCGGTTTCAAATGCCCAGTTTGCAGGTGAAATTAGTTGAGGTCAGGCGTACACGGGTTGAAGCATAGTTGTCATTGCTTCCGCATTGTAGGATCTATCGATCCTTCACCCTCTTTACTTTTATTTTTATTATACATTTTGTTTTAGTATTACTCTGATAACCTGTGGGATTAATGTTATTAAGTTGAAATTTGTGTAATGTGAATTTGAAGATGTTATGATTTGGGGAGCAGGGTGGCTCCAGGAGAATAAGGATAGATTGCTTAGAAGTGTAAATGTCTTTTTACGGGTTTTGGGTAGTCCATTTTTAGGGGAAGTTCTGCCAAATTTTTTAGTAGAATTTCTTCTAAGGTGGGCCCCGCAGGGCCACTTCTGATTTCAGGGTGAAATCCGGAGCGGGTCTTGTCAGACGGAAAACTCTAGTAGGGTTCAAGCGGGTACCGGTCGGGTCAGTTAAAAAACTTGGATAGTGATGGTTTCAACCTAGAGAGAAGATGGAGAGAAAGATATTTCCAAAAAAGAAAATTGGAATTTATGAAATATTTTCAGGAAAAATCCTATTTATACCAAAATGAAAACTTTTTTTGATGGCCATAAATTTCTCGTACGAACTCTGATTTTCGAGTTCCACATATCCATGAACTCGTATCGACATGTTTTACGACTTTCGTGAAGGAAGATTTCAGAGAAACCCAACATATAAAAACACAAACTTCGTGACCCCCCTAAAACTTTGTGTTTCGAATAAAAATTTGTCCAACAATAATTCAACTCCATTCCCAAGCCACGAAGTTTTCCCAACAATCACTGAATAAATTCCAAAAAATCCTCAAAAAATAATATCGAATTTATGGGGTATTACACATGGAGACTTACTTTGAGATGATCATATGTGCTGAGATTGAGAAGAGAAAGATAATTGCGTTTCTTCTTCAAGGTGAGGCACGAGTATGGTGGAGCGGCACACAGCGGGCTGGAGATATGTCCACCTTGGCTTAGGAGGGTTTAGTTGAACTCTTTTAGGATAAGTACTTTTTGGCTTCAGTGAGAGAGCAGAGAGTATGAGGCACGGTTCTCACAATTGTACCGGTTCGAAGCCTGAATTTTATTGAAATGAGGGAAGGAGAGGAATTGTGTAATTCTAGAGATATGAAAGTAAGAGATTTGCCAAGATCAAATTGTGTGTGAATGGAGTGCTACCTCTTTCTCTATTTATTGACATTTTTCACATCAAACGTGATCAGTTGATAATGACACGTGTCGACACATAGTTCTATGTAATCTGATCCAAAATCTTAGATAAGATTATATTGACAATAACCGTTAGATTGAATAGTATGCAAATGATTTGGTTCGTTCAAAGTTGTCAGTGGTTGTTTCAATCTTTTCAAAAAAATTGTCGGTGGTTGCTTCACTCATTTCAAAAAAAATTGTCGGTAAATGTAGGTGGCTCATAATTTGTCCACCGAAAATATCAAAAAACTAGTAAATTACAGTTTTGAAACCCAAAACGATCTTAAAAGCCCACACGTTGTGGCAAAGCAACGAGTCCTGTTCCTAGCGTCCTTCCCTTTCTGAAAAGCTATAGCAATCACAATTTTGACACCGAATGCCAAATTTGCAGCAAACTGAATTTTCCCTTGACACAATCAAGCTACTGTTCGATCCTTATTGTCATTCGTTCTATATCAATTATCTATAAATGTCTATTATTACTATATATTTACATAAAAAATATTTCAATTTTACAATAAACAAATTAATAAAAAATTTAATGAATAGTAATTGACCGGTCAAGAAACAGAACGGGTGGAAACACATGTCCAGTGAGAGTGAATAGTGTCTGGACCGAGTGATCCGGTGACCAAATGATCCTGACCTGTTGACCAAACGAGTGAACTTGTTTTTATGAGTTAAAAATCTTCACCTCACCCGACCCGACCCGACCTGAAACGAGCCGTGACGCAAGAGTTCAGCTCAAAATTAACCCGCAATTTGTTGACACGAGGACTGTTAGGTTCGGTTACTCTCTTCCCAGAACAAAAACCCAAAATTCACAGCGTCCTCATTCTCTGAGAAACCCAATCGTCTATCCCAAAACGCCCAATGCTCACTTTACCAGGTAACTCTCTCGCTTCTTCTTCTCCATCATCTGATGCTATAATCAGGATTATAAATTTTTTATTCTGATTCTCCAATTGGACCGAATCATAGCTAGGATTTAATCGAGGTTTTTCAATTGTTTTTAGTTGCCATTCGTTAACTGTTCTTGTGAATTTTTGAATGCTACTTTGTTCTTGCTGAGAATTGTGTTGATTCATTGTGCTGTTTGTTTCACAGTTGGGACATGAAAGACAAGAAATCCGCGTCCAAGCTTCAGCGAATTCTAGTGACTTGTGCAGCTCAGGTCAGTCCATTTCCCTCCTTTTTTTTTTTTTTTTGGGCAATCATCGAGTCAATTGCAAGAAAATGTTGGCATACAAGGTGTGAATTGAGGGTTGAATTGTTAGTCTTAAGTTTAGATGACAATTGTTACCTGTAATGTTATAATTTCGGGTTGAGAAATGCCGACTTTAGATTTTTGATGCGCGGCAAAGTTTCTGCTTAAGGGGAACTTAGAAGATTTGCTGAAACATAGAGTATGATGTATGTTTAAAATGTTGCAGTGTAGAATATGCATCTGAGTGGAGTAAAAGGAGGAACGGTGCTGGTAATGGAACGTTATGTTTTCATGCTGAATAGATTTATTACTATCATGAGGGAGGTGTTGCTGAAGGGGAGAACTGGGTTCCTGATTAAGTATGTCATAGATTTTGATGTCATGTTCATGTAAAAGAAGAGTATTCATGCGGAAAAGAAAAACTATATTACCTTCTAAAATTAATGTGTAACTTTTTTTGGGAAGTGACTTCCTCTATTTTGAATGACTTTGAAGTTTTTATGATTTGAAATCAGAAATTTACCTTTAAAATCCACAGTATCTTAGTTCAATGCGTAAATTTTGGACATACTAAGATAAAAAGGAAAAAAAAATAAGAAAAAAGAAAAATATGAAAGCACAAAAGAAAATGGAGGAGCACAAGCAGAGAAAATTAGACTGGAAATCATTCACTTTTTTTTTTTTGGTTATATTATACAGACTGTACTCATGGTGCAGTAGCTTAAGTATATCTCTTCCTTGTAGGCAAGAGAATACGGAGGTTGTGTTGCAGCAAAGGTTCCACAAGTTGAACGTGATATGTGCTTAAAGGAATTTCTTGCATTGAAGAGTTGCATGCAAAACGTGGTACCAATTCATACTTTATTAGTTTTGTTGAAGTCTTGGGGGGTTTTATTCTGTCATGTTCTAGCACAAATCGTATTTGACTCCTCATTCTGCTTGAAAATAGCTGCGAGGAAAAGCTTGAGTCTGGAGTGCGGTCTGCAGCTCTTGACGCAGTAGTTAGAAGGATACTGGTAGAAGTTTTCATGTACTTTTCAAAAGTATTATTGACTTTCATACTGTTCCATTAAAATATTGCTAAAGTCAATGACCCTGAGTTGGGATTATCTGCAGAAGTATTTGCAAATGAGCTGGGTTTAGGATTATGTGCAGCACTACTTGTGAAATCTTCTGTTACTATTTAAAAGTCTGAATACCGATTAATACTATGTCTGGAAAAGCATCAAGTTCACAGCTTAGTAGTGGTTTGAGTGGGTCTGGTGCTCTATCACATGTTTATATTCCATATCTTCCCCTAAGATGCAATGTACCTGGATCTAGGGGTTTATTTTACGATGATGGAAATAAGTTGCTGCTTTCCCCAGCATCAGATCAGGTATGATTGTGGTTAAAGACTTAAAGTTCATGAACCCTTTTGTTTTCATTTTTTTTTTCAAGAAAATGAGAAATATGTATTAATCTTTGTATAAAATACATAAAAGTTTGTAATTCCATTCCAATTGATCCTAATATTTTTCTATTTTCCTTATCCTGCCTTTAATTTTATTTTTTAATTTTTTTATAGGTCTTCTGTTGGAAAACTGTTCCTTTTGATCCTACGGTTGCTCCTACCTCTGATTCAATTACTGAAGGGCCCATCGTATCTATTCGATATTCCTTAGACTCGAAGTTTATAGCAGTCCAAAGATCTGATCAGGAGATACAATTTTGGGATAGAGGAAGTGGAGAAACATTTAGTCAGAGGTGCAAGTCTGAGTCGGAGAGTATACTGGGGTTCTTTTGGACAGATTGTCCCTTGTGTGATATTGTTTTTGTAAAGACCAGGTAACGAGATCCTGTTGAACATGTTTCATCACTTCATGTAAATATTATGATTACATTACTAGAAATCTGTATTTATTAGTGTGTTCAATATCTATTTGATGTTTGAGCGAAATTATGACTTCTCTTTTTTTGGGAAGCATATTGGGCAGGGGTCTCACACACAGACCCTGCATGGTTAGGAAAACTTTTATTCGTTGTGACCTCATGCCATGGACTTTAGGGCGGAAGGTGGGGTTGGGGTTGGGTGTTATCTCAAGCTTGGGATTAAATGGACAGGATATCGAGCATGTTAAAAACCTCTCTAGTGCAATCATCTTTAGGATAACTTTAAACACTTCATTTTTTTTCCTACCTTTTCTCTTTTATATTTTCTTTTGTGCCAAATAAGCTCACATTACTAATCTGGAGTTCAATCTCAGTGGGCTGGACTTATTTGCTTACAATTCGGAGTCAAAATCACTTCAATTGGTTGAGACAAGAAAACTGAATGTCAGTTGGTATGTTTATACACATGAAAGTCGCCTGGTTCTTCTTGCTTCTGGAATGCAGTGCAAAACCTTTACCGGTTTTCAGGTATGTGTACAGCTGTTCTCACGGTTAATCTTTTTCAAATACTTTAAGTTGCTCTTTTTCTTGGTGTTTTAAAAAAATGTGGAACTAATTCCTATTGTCTCCTGGGAAATTGATTTCAAATGGTTTGGCATAGCCATCTTATGTTCTTGGAAGCATATGTTAAAGAACAGTAGAAGATTTTCCTCTTTTTTTTTTCTTTTCTTTTCTTTTCACATATTGGATTTTAGATAGCTTCAGTTGTTTATTTAAAAGTACTGCCCCTGTCTGCTCCACTTGTGGAAATCTTTGAGAAATACAAAAGCAATTCCCTAAATCTATTTTCCTTAAATATACACCAGATTATATCAAATCTCACACACTTTGTACTTTCTTTTAAGCTTTATATCTAATATAATATAATGTCTTGTCGAATGACCAAGTCAATGAATAGTAGCTTCATTGGAGGAAAAAGACAATACACAGTACTTGTATTCCTCCAAAGCATCTGGTATAATAATGAAACGCAAATACACAGTTTAAGGAATGGTGTCTCATACCGTTTTACCGCCTTCTAACTTACATCTACATGGCAGTTATTTATTTATTATTTTTGGTCTTTCTTAATCAGCACTCTTCAATTTGTAATATTCACTTAATTCAAGTCTATTGCTCTAGCTGTCTTATTTTAGTTTTCTCTATGGACTTCTTGTCCGCTTCTTTGCATTGTGCTTTCTGTTGCTTCAATAAAAAGCTGTTTCTTCTCGAAAGAAAAGAAAAAAACCACGAGTGATCAAAGAGATGCTTTTTCGATTCTTTTTAGTTGACAATATTTATAATTTATGTGCAAGCAATTATACATCATTATGAACTTTTAAGTCTCCATACATCATACAGTTGAGAAATGTTGCATATAGGTTTCATTTTTTTTCCTAGAACAAAAGGTTTTATTCTTTCTCTCTTAGTGTATATTCTCTGGTGTTATACGACATAATTGTTTTGTTGAACTTGGTTATTGATTTTGGTTGCTTGTAATGGCATCCTGTGCATTTTGTTAACATAGTCTGACACATTTACTACTTCTTGTCTTAGCTTTCATCTGCAGGGATTATTCGTTTGCCAAAGTTTGAGATGGCAATGGCTAGATCCGAGGCTAACAATAAGCCCGTCCTAGCTGCTGAAGATATTTTCATTGTCACTGTGTATGCTTTTATCATATTCTTTCCCTTGCTCTATTTTATTTTGCAAATTACAATCAAAATTTAGTCTGGCTTTCCTTTTTCAGCTATGGTAGAATATATTGCCTGCAAGTTGATAGGATTGCAATGCTCCTCCATTCTTATAGGTTTTACCGCGATGTGGTGGTACAACAGGTAACTTTTGTGTTCATTCTGACTTTAAAATCTTTCGGTTCACTGGTTTGAAATTTTTTCAAACAATTGGTTGTAGCATGGTTTTGTTATAGTGAGCTGTATCTATATTGCACCTGATGACTGATGTACCTTAGATATTCCATGTATCCATTAGACCTTAGACATTCATTTGTTGTTGCTTTTTAATAAGTATTTTGTATATATCCATTTTATTGATATTTGGATTAAGGATGCTAGCAAGTGTAAATTACTAGAGGAATACTCCTGATGTGTATGGTTTTGAACTGATTAAGAGATGAATTGCAAGTGTAAACTGTTGTTCGTTAAAAGGGGGTTTCTTTTATATTATTTCCCATTAGTTGTCTTGTTTCTGCTACTCCGCAACTTGAGCTGGCCTTCTCGTCAATCTATTGTAATGAAGTGTTCTCATTTACTAAAACTCAAAAATGTCACACACCCTATGGTTCTGGAAGTGGGTAATTTGAGTGAGTTTTGGTGTAGCTTTTCTTTTGTTATAGCACTTCTGTTTTGATGTTTCCGTCCTGATGAGTAAACTGTTTTACTCTGAGGTTATTAATGTTCATGTTCTCAGTTATGATTGAGGACAGCTGTTCTTTTGATAGTATTACAGATAAATAAAGATCCCAAAAGCTCCCAGGTTGAAGGATTTGCAAAAGAAAAGAAAATTCTTTGTGACTGGATCTCATTGTTGGAACTCTTTTGATATAATTACTGTTGGGTCTGGATTGAGTGATATTTGTGAGAGATGGTTTCAGTGCATTTATGAGTAAACCTTAGGTTCATGTGATTTCTATTCAATTTTTATTTATAATACAAAGTGTATAATTCTTCTGCATAATTATGTCCTACATTGCAGGGTTCTTTGCCTATTTATTCAAGCAAGGTTGCTGTGAGTGTGGTTGATAATGTACTGCTTGTGCATCAAGTTGATGCGAAGGTTGTTATACTGTATGATATTTATGCTGATTCTCGAGCTCCTATATCTGCACCACTGCCTTTACTATTCAGGGGTTTCCCCAGGTCCAATTCTTCTTCGCTGCGATCAAATAGGGAAGATACTGAAAGTTCAGAAGTGAATATAAGTGATCATGAAGCAATCATCTATGGAGATGACTGGACATTTCTTGTACCTGACCTCATATTTTCTGTTTCTAATAAACTCTTATGGAAGATCCATTTAGATCTTGAGGCAAGTTTCCTTTCATTCTCTGCTGCATCATTTATTAACAAGAATGTTCTTCGTCCATTACATCGTAATAAGAAAGAAAAGAAACAAAGGAAAATTGTTTTTCTTGCACTAATCTCTCTCTCTGTCTTTATGCTTGCAGGCAATTTCTGCCAGTAGCTCAGAAGTACCATCAGTTCTAGAATTCTTGCAGCGGCGAAAGATGGAGGCCAGTAAGGTAGAACTCTCTATTTGCTTCAGTATGATTATTATTTTACTTGATTCTTTTAGTATTTTTCTTTTTGCGGGCTCATTCATGATTACAAAACCAGTTTTTTAAGTATATACTGTTACTGATGTCAAAAGGAAAGTTCTTTTGGTTTGAATTTTCAGTGGAATGGTATCATTTTCTTGTGGCATCCTCTGGCCTTGTCTAATATACTTATTTACTTATGATGATGCTTTATCCACTTCCTTTTCAGGCTAAGCAGTTGTGCTTGTCAATAGCACGCACTGTTATTCTAGAACGGAGACCTGTGTCCACAGTTGCTAGGGCAATAGATGTTTTAGTTTCCTCTTATTCTCACTCTATTAAGACAGGAAATTATCTTAAGGGAACCAAAGCTGGGAAGACATTACCTTCTGGCATGCCACACACAACTGGTCCTAAGTTAAGTGCTGATTCATCTGCCAGTAGAGTAGATGCAATTGGAAAATCCATCAAGTATGAATCTTCTGCTGGAGTGGACAGTGAATCGCCTAATAGATTTTTAACCTTTTCAAATTCGGACTCTGAGGAGGATGCTAGCTTCTTTGATAGTAAAATAGACAGAGGGAAGTTAACCGGTGCTGAAACTTCTGTATCTGAAGCTCGGTCTTCATTGGTTAACAACCCATTGGATGCTAATCTTTCTGAGCAGCAAGAGTCTCAACTTACCTCTCCTGCAATTTCACCTGATGAACTGTACAGTTTTGTGTTTGCTCCTGTAGAGGAAGAGATGGTTGGAGAACCTTCTTACTTGGTTGCTATCATTGTTGAGTTTCTTCGCAGGTATGCCATACTTTTATACCCTGCAACATGATTCTGGGCCTTGAATCACGATACTGGGCCTGGGTAAAGAGTTTTGGCTTGATATGCATTGTTTGTTGGTCTAAACAGTTTTAATGAGTTCAGGGGTAAGGCTTTGTTCATGGAAAGGTGATTGATTTAAATTGAGGGGTAAAGCACTTAGAGTTTGATCAGCTGGCTAAGTGTTTCTACTAAGGCAGGTTAATTTTGTATTACAGTAAAATGGTGCAAAAAGGTGCAACTCCTTTTCATATGTATATTAAGTTTGTGATGGATAGTAGAGGACCCAAGAACAATTATCCTTTAATTCTTTGATATTTTATGGTGATTTTAGTAGATTATTGGGGGTAACTCAGTTGATCAGCGATATAATTAGTGATTTGATTTTGACTTTTCTCTAAAAAATGGCCATGGTGCCAACTATTTTGGCATACATGAATAGGGAATATTGAATTTGAAACCATAGTTTCTCTCCCCCTCTCGTTAATCTCAATGAGAGCATCAAATCCTTGTGAATCATGTTCATGTCAAGTTTTAACAGTTGCTGGCTTTGTAACCATGGTGAACAAGACCTTTTTTTATTTTTTCTTTTCCAATCATAAGAGGGGAGGGGGGAGGAACAAGACTGGTTTGTGACAGCCAAGGATTTAAAGTCTTTATATCTGAAAAGAATAGGGAATGCTCACAGTCCTTTTCTTTATTTATTTGTTTTGCTGTTGCAGCGCTAATTTGGAAAAGGTTGAAGTCCGTCCTAATCTTTATGTCCTGACCATCCAATTGCTAGCGCGCAGTGAGCGATATGCAGAACTTGGGCTGTTTGTCTTAAACAAGGTGTCTGCATACGTTCCTTTTATAATCACGTGCTTGGAATATTGTGCTGTTTTTGCTTGATTTGGTGTTGACGGTGAAAATTCTTTCATAGCAGATTCTTGAACCTTCTAAAGAAGTAGCGATGCAGCTCCTAGAGTCTGGCCGTCAGAATTCCCGGACAAGGAAGTTGGGTTTGGATATGCTAAGGCAGCTCTCTTTACATGAGGACTATGTACTGTTACTAGTGCAAGAGGGATATTACCTTGAAGCATTACGGTATGCACGGAAGTATAAGGTAATTCCCACATTGGAATTTGAGGAAAAAATTTTATTTTCTTCCTTTTTCCTTTTTTTTTAGATCTTTGCATCTTCTTTTTATTTTACCTGGATCTTGCTGTGTTTCTCTTCCAACCACCCCTGATGCTTGATGTTATGACTGGTAAACCCGTTACGTTGCTTTTAGTGATTGATGCTACAAAGTGTTCCTTTTTGTAGTAGTAAAAGCTGCCTTCCTTGAAAATATGGGAAGATGATTCTCATTATTGGTGCATCCTTTTCCATGCTGTATACCTGTTTCTTCTTTCTTCTTTTTATCAATTAGGTTTACCCTGCCAAATCAATTTCCTCACTAATTTTGCTGAAAGGAGAAGTTCTTCGTTTTCACACACGTTTTCAGAATTCTTGACTCTATATCTTTAAAATATTCAGGTCAATACCGTCAGAGCTTCACTGTTTCTTGAGGCAGCATTTATCTCCAATGATTCACAGCATTTAGCTGCTGTCCTTAGATTCTTTACAGACTTCATTCCTGGCTTCAGAGACACATCAGATCACAACACTTACCACCGCATTCTCAGTGAGATGAACTCATACATTGCTGCTTAAAGTTTGTCATAACAAGATGGTTAGGACAGTAGAATTGTGGTATATCAGGTAAAAGTTACTTAAATAAGGTGTACAAAATTACAACCGCAATTATCGAAAGGACTTGTTTTTTTCTTTCTTTAACACAAGAATAGGAAATACGGGTGCATGCTTTTGATTGCTTGCTTTTCCGTTTTAATCAAACTGTTTAAGAACGTGCAACATGTTGGATGGTCTTAAATATTTTTATTTTTAAGTCATTTAAGGTGGGCTTTGCCAAGACTAATGGCAACACACATGTTTGGTTGCGACTTACTGAGAGGTGCTCTACTTGTGCTTTCTTTCAAGCAAATTGCAATGTAACATGTGTCCACTTTCTGTACGCATAAGGATCAAATCACTTCTAGTACACAATACACCAGGGAGGGTGTCACTTTAGGAGTCACTGTTAAATTATTTCTGTTGGTAAATAACTAAACATTTGATCTTAACTAGCATTTGTGCTTTACTATAGTAGTATAATACATAATGCGTTGGTCTAGACATTTTCGATTCATAATAGGGTAGACATTTTTGATTCATAATAGGGAACCATTAGCCCATCTCCCAACAGAAGATCAGAATTGACTACTAATGTTCCAACTTCCTTTTCAAAGTAAACTAGGAAATCTCTTGAAAACAAATGTGTTATCTGTAACCCAGAAGTGCTACTATCGGGAAGTAATTATTAGGGGCAGTGTTTGTGTTTCTATTACGAGTTATCATTGTGTACTAGATTTGATTAAAAGTTAGATCTTTTGGCCGGTTATAAGTTTTTGGGTAGGAAAGCTCTCCATCAAGGGCCCTAGTGTCCTACCACACTAGTTCATAATATTGGAGAGAAAAAGTCGAGCAGGTTTATGTGTGGAGGAAGTGGTGCTAAAGAGGATAAAAACTCAAGACCTATTCCTATATTGTATGTTTAGGACCACTAGATGAGAATGCCAGAGAGAGGAGAGCATTGCAATTGGTAATGAAACATGAATGATCAATTTTTAAGCCACGTACTATGGCCTACAAAATGCATGGACCTAAACTTCTCTCCCAGCCGTATGTGGGGTTGCGCAAATAAGTATACCATTCACCAACAAATGCACAAACATGATTGGAAAGTAGTTCCCTAAGAAAGAGAGTTCTCCTGATATTATTTCAACATGTTCTTTTAATGATTATTGTAATGCAGTATATAAGCACGATGATCTTTTTGTATTTCACAGTTTTATTAATAATTAAGGCTTGAGGGTATCTTTATTGTTCATTTCTAAAAAAAAAAAAAAATGGTTAGACACACAATTTTTTTTAAAAGAAAAAAACGAGTCTATATATTGAATGAAACCGAGAGGTACAATAAGTAGATGCAAAAAAGAAAATTAAAGCAAGATGTATAGGCACATCTACATTTAAAAGTGACAAGAAAATGATCCATATACCAAAATGCATTGAATAATGTATTGTGTAAGTTAACCGATTGGTAGACATTATAGTGAAACTACAATTGTAATTAGGACACCTAACAAATTGAGTGCAAAAAGAGACTTTCCAACACCAATAAGAGATGATTCTGTTGAAGGTAGCCAAGGTGTCAAAAACTTGGCCATTAACAGTGTAGTACCCCGGAAATTCGTCATTTATTTTCCGAGGATTTTCCGGAATCTAAATTGTGGTTATAGGACGGTTTCGTGGTTCGTGGACCGAGCGGAAGTGTTTCGGATGAATTAATTATTTGAAAAGTATGGTTTTAGGGGGGTTGCCAAAGGTTGACTTTTTATTCGTTGGGATTCTCCGAAAACTTCATTCACGAAAGTTGTAGAGAGTGTCGATACGAGTTAGTGGACATGTGGAACGCAAGAATCGGAGTTCGTATGAAGAAGTTATGGCCATTGGAAGAAGTTTCCATTTTGGTATAAATAGAAGTTTCCCAAGTGGGAAGATATTTGTTATGAGGAGGATTGATATTTGTTATCAGCAGGATCGATATTTCTTATCAGGAGGATCGATATTTGTTATGAGTAGGATCGATATTTGTTATTAGTAGGATCGATATTTATTATGAGCAGGATCGATATTTGTTATGAGCAGGATCGATATTTGTTATGAGAATATCTGACTTACCCGACTAGGACCCGGCTGACCCGACCCGGCATTTTCGGTGAACTGCGGCTGTCTCCGGCGACGAAACTTTCCAGATAGGATCGTCTCCTCCGTCTGGTCATCCCTCTGGTGTCCTTTAGAGCCGGCACTGCAAGGCGGCGCAGTTGAGTGTTTTCGGACCCGATCGGTTCTCCGATCTCTGAAGTCGGCGGGGCTTCAAGCTGAGCTTGGGGAGCTCAGAGCAGCCTCCTTGATCGATCCTTGGTGGTTGTTTGGATCGATTCACGTAAAACTTGGTTCAACTAAGATTGGATTACTGTTCACGGATTGTGAGGTAGTTTTCGATCCCTTATGCTTGTTTTCTGACTTCGAGCTAGTTATGAGAATTCACAAGCATGCTTAGATGAAGCTTTTTTATGTTGGGAGTTTTGTGAAATAGTGAGTTTTGGCCGGCGGCGGTGCGCCACTGCCTGTGGCTGCGTTCCGGAAGTGTTCCGGCCATGTAAGGGGCTGTTTCTGGTATTATATATGTTCTACTCGTTGATACGAGCGTTTCGATATATAATATGCAAATTTTGGAGTTCGAATGGATTTGTTATGATTTTTACCGTTTCATATCGGTGAATTTATTGATCCGTGAAGATTTGAGCATCAGATCGACTTGTGATTTTGACATATCGATAATATTTGTTATGAGGAGGATTGATATTTGTTATCAGCAGGATCGATATTTGTTATCAGGAGGATCGATATTTGTTATGAGTAGGATCGATATTTGTTATTAGTAGGATCGATATTTATTATGAGCAGGATCGATATTTGTTATGAGCAGGATCGATATTTGTTATGAGAAGGATCGATATTTTTTATGAGTATGATCGATATTTGTTATGAGTGAGATTACTCTATTGTCTTGGAGTTATTAGGTTAACTACGACTATAGTTGGTATTAGTGGTATTCCTGAGTGAATGACTACGTATATATATATATATATATATTTACGTGAAATATATATGTATTGATGAATCATTATGATGATTGACATGTAAAGCTTGTGTAGGAATATTTGTGTAATGAATCGATGACATCAATATGATGAATCTTTGTGATGATTGTCATGTAAAGCTTGTGTAGAAATATCTGTGTAGCTTGTGTAGGGATATTTGTGTGATGTGTAGCATGTGTAGAGATATTTGTGTGATGTTTGCTATCTGTGTGATGACTAGGAATGAATCTATGTGATGATCGCTATCTTTGTAATGACCGGCGAAATCTATGTGATGATTAGTAGGATGATTGCTATATGTGTGATGACTAGCAATGAATCTATGTGATGATTGCTATCTTTGTGATGACCGGCGATATCTATGTGATGATTAGTAGTATGATTGAATATCTGCGTGATGACTGGTGAAATCTACGTGATGATCAGCTGGGCAATTTCTATCTATGTGATGACCCTTGAAATCTATGTGATGATCAGTAGGATGATGAATATCTGCGTGATGACTGGTGAAATCTGTGCGATGATCAGTGTGATGACTGCTCGGTAACGGAGCTGAATTGTTATTATGTTAACAAAGATCGAGAGGACTGCTGTGATGGTTGGGGCTACCTACAGACGTCAGAGTGCGGGACTTCGATGACTACTTTGAATTGAATTGCTTGACTTAATGTGACATCCTGAACTAAATTATATGCAGGGGTTACTATGATTTGTTTTATTTGTTTTGATTTGTGATTGCCTTGTTTTCTTCTTGATTTGATTGATTGATGACTTGATTTATCTTGAAGACTATAGTGGTGACGATTGTACTCTGTGGTGAGGATAGGAAGGTGATTCATTGTTTTTCACCTTGATGTCATCTTGATGTCATGTTAATGACAAAAAGCTCCTGGGGGGGGGGGGATGAGGGTGATTTGGAATTCGCCGTAGTGAGTTAGGATGGCGTCAAACATTGCTTGAGGAAGTCTTGTTTGACCGAAATTTGTGTAATTGGATGTTAGGATTGAGGCTCTGAGCATGAGGCTTTAGTCACCAGTTGACTTATGTAAGCACAATATGGAAGGATATGGAATTGATGGTTGTAGGTGTGAGATATGTGCTTATCGTTGTTTAGGTTGTGGTGACTTAAGAAATGTGTTTTGCTTTGTGGTTTTGAGTTACTCATACGAGCTTCATAAACTTACCGGGTTTGTTGTGTGGTAACCTGGTGCACTATTCAATGAAATGGTGTAGGGGTTAATCCTGCAGGTCTGGGAAATCGTGGCTGATGCTGAGGGGGCGCCTTTGCAGCTTTACGGTAGGAAGCTATCTTTGTGACTTTACCGTTGATAAGGACTCCCGTTGTATAGTTACTCTGAGCTGCATTTACGTTTTATTTTGTTGTTGACAATTTAATTCGTAAGCATTATAATATATGACTCTGTGGAGCGGGTCAATAGTGACATAGTGGGTTCAGGGCATCAATACGTACTTTGGTTAAAAGGGGAAAAAGTTTCTAGGTATATTTTGTATTGATGGCTGAACGTTCACGCATATATAATTATGAGATTATATATATCGATTTTCATGTGTGCAAAATCAGGGGCCTGACAAACAGATGTTGCGAACGTAGGTCTCAAATTGAGCACAGTAGTGGGCCAACCCAGATCCACCTTGAGACGATCATGCACTGGTGGGTGACACCAAAATCTTGTGATGAACGCGCCAGTAGGAGACATCTCCTTTGTCTATTTGGTTTGAAAAACGGAAATAAACCCTAGCAAATAACACCCATTTGGGTCAGAGAGTAGAGAAAGTCTTGCGTGGGGTAGCCGCAGCCACACCACGTGGCGGTGCGGCTGTCCAATCAATGCCCAGCAAGAGGGTATTTTGGATATTTCACTTTTAAAAAGTAAGGGTAGTTTTGAAATAAAGCAAAAAATTTATGGTGTGTGATTGGTCAAGCGTACTACTTGTTTGGTACGCCTGACGTACATAAGAATTTTTCCAGAGAGTAATATACTTATTGAAAGAAAAACAATATCCTTAACTACCAGACTAGGAGGACCTTTTGATCATTACCCACACAAATATGATGCTCACCATCTTCCAGACATTCAATTGTGGTACAAGAAGCAAACATGAATGTGTACATCCTTCTATTGAAATAAATTACCAAAAAAATCTAGCCGAACCCTAGTTCCCAGCCCTATTGTACTGTCACATTCAATTCAAGTTGTTGCAGACATGCCCAACAACATCACCGTCCCAATACCTGTCGCAAAAGGAACCATGTTGATGCCTCATGACCATGCATAGTCACCATTCAACCAAAGGCTGCCATTTGGTTTGGTAATTATCAAATCGACTGAATACCAACTAATATTTTAGGTTTGATAAACCGACTTTTTTGTAGTAGATACTGATAAAACCGAAATGAATATTACAAAAAAAAAAAAAAGTTGGTTTGGTTTTGGTAAATTCTGAATCTACCGATTATTTAAATACTAGGTATATATACTCTAGTTTTCAATACATATACATGTATATTTAAAATTATAAACATAATCATTTTCATGATAGTATTAACATTTTTACTGATACTAGATTAATTAATAGTACATGTATTTTAAGTAACTTGGTAAAAGATTATTATATAATTAGTTTTATTCAAAATGACTAAAACTTGATGTCACATGTACATTAGAGAGCTATAATCAAATAAGTAGATGAATACAAAGGTTTCGACAAATTATTAAATTAAAAAATTAAATATTAATCATTCTAATTTATATTACAAAGAGATAATTATTGTAAATTTTGTAATACCGAAAACGAAATACCGAATTTGATAGCTATGATTAAATACCAAAAATTTTGGTTGGTAATTGGTAGCTCTATTTTGAAACCGAAAGCTTTGGTTTTGAAGCTAGTAAGATCTATAATCAATTCGAACCGACCGAGTGACAACCCTAATTCAACCCATAGTCTCATGCCACAGCCTACAAGGAACTAACCACGATAAATTGTCAATAAAAGCCAGCATTGATCGTGATATACACTGAAGAACCCGGCAAAGTTGCCTCAATCGGCCAAAACCCATAAAGACACAACTAGAGACCACATAGCCACCTAAGATATCATACTCGCAACGAACCTGACTAAAGCATGTTCATCTCACTGTGACCTATCCCTGATCCATTGAAAAAGTAGATTGCATTCCTCGTCCACCATCATCAGTACAGAAACGCAACCCGCTAGAGGTTGCACCAACATCATTGTCTACACGAATGATAGACATGAACAGAAGGCTTAAAGCCCTTGGTGCTAGAGACAGCCAACGAACAGGTTCATCGATGCTGACCTTCGAAAGACTAGAGAGAAATATGCCTTTTCTACTATCAAATATCGGTGAACCATCACTAAGAAAACCTAGAGGCAACCACCCAGATTGAACTGGGAGGTGTTTCATTATTTTTAGGATCATGCATTTGCAATCAAGATTTTTTTTGTTTGTTTTTTTCTTTTTTTTCTGTTCATTTTTGTATGGGCGAATGCTACAGGCAATGGCAGTATACTTTGTATACTACATTCCACATTGCCTTGGTGAGGGAAAGTGGTGAATTGTTTTATAATTGCAGACTCACATAATCATATTATGACTGGTTTTCAGGTGGAAGCCCAAAAATAAATTCTTACAGGCGGGGTCTAAAGTCCACAATATCTCACCATGCAGATTGGACTATCACAACAAAAAAATCAAAAATTCATATTGCGATGTGTGTGTATACACCTATATGAACAAATATCTTGTTGTAATCAAATTAAAAGTACAAAAATACTTCTCCTTTGTTCCTATAATAAAAAATATGTTGATGGCACTTCCTTTGTTCATTACATGTACCTAAGGGTCATCATTGGTCAAGGCTGCACAAAATCAATGGGCTTCGGCAGGCCGGACATGGCCACAACATTTTTGTTCATATTTTCAGGCCGAGGCAGGGAGGACAGAGTTTTCTCTTAAAACTCAAAGCCCAGGCCCACCCATAGGCCCAGGGCCTTACGGGCTTTTTCCGGCCGGGCAAGTTCGAGCTATTTGGGTGGACAAGGCTGGGTCCATTTATATATATGTATATGGGACTTTGTCCATTTACCCCATTTTTAGTGATTTTTTTCCCACTTTCCCTATTAAGTTTTTTTTTTTTAAATTCCCTCTTATCCAAAACACTCTAAGAAAGTCTTCCTTAATACCCCATTAAGTTTTTTTTTTTAGACCATTTTGCCCTCACCCCTTTGTTACTTAGAGAGAGAGAAAAAAAATGGAAGAGAGAGAAACCATAGGAGACGTCGCCGGAGCCCCATCACCGGTCGTCGGATTCCAATCACCGATCACCCGATTCCAGCCAACTTTCTCCGGATTCCACTCACTGGCCGCCGCTCACAGGAATTTTCTGAAAATCTCACCGGAGGTCCCCAAAGAGGTCGTCGGAGATATCATAGATCGTCGGAAATGTTTATTGCCCCCTAATAGACGTTTATTGCCCCCCAATAGACGTTTCGATTACTGAAATAGGAACTAATCTTCTTAAAATTAGATAACTAAAACTTTGATTAAAGAAAAATAAGAGGAGATTACGTCAATTCAAAAAATATATTCCCCCCCCCCTCCCTGATAAAACTTTAATTTTTAATTTTCTTTTTTTTCTTTCCTTCTAGGCCTTCTTCCCCCATTTAAAAAAAAAACAAAAAAAAATTGATTTGGGCACCCAAGTCTTCTCCCTTTCGACGGTTGCAGACCTGGACTGTGAGACTTGAAAAAATGGACGCCTCAATTTCTCGGTTCTGTACCTGGTGAGGATCGCCGACTATGTCGTGCTTGTAGACTAGGTTTTTCTCAACTCGACCTTAGTAGCACAATTAGGCTTCGGAGGCTTTCCGGTGGGTCCGATAATCTCATACCAGCAGGAAATGAATTTTTTAGAGGCAACTTCAGCAGCGGGGATTGAGGCGATGCCAATAATCTCAACGCCGAAAATGTTGTTATCTTTAACCTGAAACTCAACCTTAGCGGCAGAGGAGCTTGGAGACGATGTCCATAACTGGCATCGCCTCTGTCCAAAACAGGCTCCGACGAAACCTGCTGGCCTCCGCCTTTCTGTGTCTGCACAACAACCTGAGCCCAAACTTTTATAGCTTCGGCGACATGGCAAGGTTGGTGAGAGCGGTGGTGGAATCTACATCTGACGGCGACGTTAAGAGAGAGAGTGGAATCTACATCTGACGGCGACGTTGAGAGAGAGAGAGAGAGAGAGAGAGAGAGAGAGAGAGAGAGAGAGAGAGAGAGAGAGAGATTGATGGCATGGAAGTAATTCAGTAATTAAGTCAATAGCAAAGTTGTCATTTTACTTTAAATGGGGTAAGAGGGAATGAAAATCTCTTGCTGGGGTAAGTGAGATAATTTTTCCTCATTTTGGTGCTTTCGGTCAAGGACCCTATGTATATATATATATTTCTTTTCTTTTTTATATTCAAAGAAGTATAAAAAGCAATAATCTTTTGTGGTTAATGATAGAACAAGATGGAATACAAAATTAGAGAAAAATATGGTGTAATGCAATAATTGGTCCATATGATCAACTAATAACTACATAAAAAATAATAATATTTCAAAAGAAAAATGTTGGTACCAGTCCTACATTTTGTCTCTATGGTTCGAGGATAAAGGGGGGCTCAGCGGGAAGAGGATTGTAACATGAGAGAAGCAAGGGGGTCAACCTCTTTCAAATATACAACATGGATTATGGCAATGCAATGTAGTTGGACTCTCATGGTTGATCCGAATGAATTATCCTTTCCATGGAGGTAAATCTTTGCCTGCTAAGCAAGGGGATAGCAAGTTCCAAATTCTATCTCGGTAGGACATGTATTTCTATTACTATGAAATTCATAAATCATAAATGAAGTAGTTAACTCTTCTTCTTTCTTTTATCACTTAGGAGTCGTGCGAGATGAAAGTCTCATGCACTGTTTTGAATGAGAGAAACAAGTGAGGAATCCTCTTTTCGACTTGTAATAAAGTTAATCCCCTAAGGTATTGAGTAGCTGTGTAGCATCAGATCCCAAAGATAGTGAGTCTCTTGCTTCTTATGAAGGCAGGTTCCATTTTTTTTCCTGTTTATCATAACCTTTATTCTTTTGACCATTTACTCGTATAAATGCAGTAATTCGAGACAATAAAGTATACTTTATATTAATAGTAATATTGATCGGCCTTTCGGGCTGGGCTTGTAAAGCATGGTCGAACGGCCTTAATGAGCATATATTGAGCCGGAATTGGGCTATGCACCCTGTCATGTCCTGAATTTTGAATAAAGAAAATCAAATCCGAAACGCGAAACTCAACAACTCACCCAAAATACATAGAATTTTTTTTTTCATTTAATCTAAGCAACAAAACACACTGAGCCCACAAATGTCAATACCGACTCGTTCTCTAGAGTCACATATTGCATTACAAAGAGTTTACACAATAATTTAAAAACATCAAACTAATATGTAAACGTTCACAACGAGCATACTACAAACAACATGGTAATTAGAAAAATAGGTTCTAAACCTAACACTGCTACAACAATAAGTCATAGTCTCAACCGTAGTTGTCTTGACCTGCAGTATTAGCCTTTACACCATCGAATAGTGCACCGATTTGCAACAACAAACCTGGTAAAATTTTTAAGCTTGTATGAGTAAACTCAAATGAAATAACTCAATCAGCACATGCTTATAATTTTCTCTACTTAAGATTAAATTAAAATAACAACATTTAACTCCACAAAATCACCATTTCAACTCAAGTAAAACAATCACAATAATGATTCATTTCAAAACTTGACATCCTTATCTCATAAAAATAACACACATCATACCACAGTGACAAAATCATAATAATGTAACTCACAATTTAAATATGAAAACCACTTCCCTCTTGGACAATAAAAGAAAGAATACATTCGAAACTCTTTTTTAAAAACGCGTACTCATGAGTCGCAATAACACACAGTTATCCCCATAATAGTACAATAGCAGACAGACTAGAGCTTTGACTAATCGAAATCATTCACTCTGCCAAAGGCAAGATTCCCGATATACTTGCCCTCGGTCACTACTGTGACCCTCTGTCCTCAGCCCCTCTGTTCAATAATCAAAACATTTAAAAAGGTTATACAAGACTCAAAAATGTTACACAACACTCAAAAGTACTCTTTCAAAACAATATAAATCAACATTCTCATAATATATTGTTTCCCGCAAAGGGTAGAGTCTCAAAACAATATCATGAATAAAATCACAAATATTGTCCTCACCACAATACCACACCACCATTGGTAAACTAGCTAAAGGGCAAGAAGGGGCTTATGCGCTTACTCAAATTTTGTCTACAATGTACTTAATTGATGATCAATAAAGCTAGGAGACAAAATGTAAATATTTATGCCCCCACTTAGCCTAATAGTTTAATAATATCTATAATTGATATCTCATATAGATTAAAAATATAAAACGTCAACAGCTTTTTATGGGATAATGTGAAATTAAATAAAGTAAAAAAACAGAAACATTTAATAAAAGAAAAAGGCATATGACTTCATAATAACTAAAAAAATAAGGGCTAAATACTAGTTAGTACCCTGTCGTTTAGGTCCAAAATCAATTCAGTCCCTGGAATTCTAATTTCATCAAAAACACTCATGCACTTTCAATTTTGATCTAATATGTCCAATTCGTTAATATTCTATTATTGGTTCAAGTTATAGTTAGATTATTTGTTGAAAAACTATTTATTTTTAATACTAGGACTCACTCCTAAATTGACTATGCAAAACACCTTGACACCATATCATAAAACATTGGTCATTTATGAGCCACATTAACAAGTTAAATAACTCAATTGTCGGAAAACTAACAAATTGGACCTATTAGATCAAAATTGAAAATGCATGGGTGTTTTTGATGAAATTAGAAGTTCAGGGATTGAATTGAATTTGGACCTAAACCACAGGGTAGTAATTTGTATTTAGCCGAAAAAATAATAATATATGACTAACATGACCGATATGTGATTAAACCAGGCTCCCAAATCTCAAATTCTCAAAACATGACCAATGTATTGTAGTGTTTGTTTGCTAATACTTACTCAAATTGTTATGATATTGAATGTTTACAATTTGTGCTAAACAACGATTTTTCTCTAATTTTAGTGTTAAAATTTTATTTTATCTATTTTTTACTACGTTCCCATATAAATAAATCCTGGGTCCGCCATAGCACACCACCAAGATATATATTTCACATATATATATATATATATATATATATATATGTCGTAGTCATCTTTTTAGGAATGCCACTAATACCAACTATCGTTCACAAATCACAAAACCCGATAAAATCATTTTTATATCAAAATTTCATTTAACTTATCTATGAACCTCATTGACGATCAAGTTCATATAATTCAAAACAAATATTTATTTTCAAAAATGATTTCACAATTTACCACATAAATCCAAAACAATAAAGTATGTTTATTAATGAACCTCGTGAGATTTACTCATCTCAAAATCTCATTGCTTCTTCTCTCACAGATGAGATCGATAATGTACAGGACACACTCCGTCACGCACTTAAGTGAATTGAAGTCTCAACTTAGTATAGAACTAAAAACATAATTGTTTACAGTTTGAATCATGCACTTGAACCAAAAACCGAAGATTTCGTCAATCGAGACAAAACTTCCTTCAGAACCTCCCAAGGTCTCCGAACACTTCAAGGATCAATTTGTCAAAATTATATGATATGATCCAACAGTCGGATCCTCACGAATCGAAAACTGAATAAACCGAAACTACATTAAACCTAACATGCTTCAAATTATCACAACAAGATACAATAGTATATCAACATGCTCCTATTGACGAGTAGAAGACAACAACTCCAAAAGTGGGCGGACGCGCCGCCACGTCAACTGTTAAACCAGCAAGATCCAACTGTTCAGAATGTAGAGTACAACAAGAAGAGCAATTGTTATACGTGGAGGTAAGGTTGAATCGGCCCGAATCGGCCTATATTGCAGCCAAAAGCTAAAAACTTCAAATCGAAATCGGAGCTCCACACTTCAAATCGAGTTGCAAAGCTAGTATGGATGGAAAGAGTAAGAGGAGCTCTTCGAAACTCGGGTGATTTTGAGCCTAGCAACCGCCGTTGTGGGTTTCGGCCCTCGATCCGCCACGTACGATTTGAATTGACGGAAATCGGCTCGGTGAAGACAAGGCGAGTCGGTCTGTGGTGGTGGCGTGGCCGGAAGACGCCAGACGACAGAGATACAGCCGAGTTGGGTCAGGCGGGTTCGGGTCAGGTCTAGGGTCTCTGGAGAGAGTTTCCGGTTTTGGAAACTTTCCAATTTCTAATTTTTTTTTTTCAGATTTTTTCTATATATAGGAAATGTTCAAAAATAGACGATTTTTCCGTTGACCATAACTTTTCCATGCGATCTTTGATTTTTGCGTGCTGCATGTGCATGAACTCGTATTGACGTGCTTTACGATTTCCTTGAAGGAAGTTTTCACAAAATCATAATGAATAAAAAGTCAACCTTTGAGCTCCCGAAAACAAAGCATTCCGAGCAATTATTCATCTGAAATAATTTTCATTTCACAATTAACATATGAACAAGGCACAAGAACAAGAATTTGTATGTATTGGGACCTTATTAATTTCAAGAAAATTACAAGAAATTGATCACGAAAATCCAGGTCATTACAAACCCTCAGCCTTAGCCCTGTCTTATGCCCAATTGGTCGGGCTGATTCCGGCCACAACTCGGGCCGGGCTTTTGCTCATTTTACTGGGCGAGCGCTCATGAAGTTTTCGACACGCGGGCTAAATGATGACCCCTACATGTACCATAATCTTTTGGTCAATCGAGAAAAGATTTTCTTGTCGAATGCAATATTTGATGTTTTAACTCTACAATCACAAACTAACAAATATATTTTGCAAGTAGAATTATGTTACTCGACAAAAACTGAAGGAGAATACATATATATTGTAATCGGTACGGGAGTTTTTTTATTTTATTTTTATTTTTTGAATTACATATCAGAAAAATTGTAGTATTGCACACACTTGTGTGTTGCCTTCAAACCCAAAAAAAATACAAATAAATAAAACTTGTGTGCTGCCTCGCATGGTTTCATGAATTAATGATTTCAGTTTCATGACACTCAGCTAGCTTCTATATCATTCTGCTTTGCTTGAATAAATACTTGATTAAAACGATGGTTAAAATGAAAACTTAAAAAGGAAAAGATGGTTGAAGTATGTCAACATCTTAATTTAAAGATGTGGACCAATTTTCCAGTGATTGAAGTAAATAGGGGGAACATTATTCATGTGATCGTCGTTAACTTGCAACTACCAAATTCAGATGTCGAGGCTGTGACAAATCAATGTCAAACTCATACAACATAGAAATGTGAATTTATAGTCTATCTCTCATTGTTATGAATTTATGATGAGTCATGTTTTCAAACAACCAAACACATTGATAAATATGTCTGTGTATTTAAGTGACGTAAAATTTTGAATCCAAATGTCTTGGTACACGATTGTATTCATAAATTTTGTGACATTGATGAACCAAAAATCCGAAACTAGAATCCATAACTACAAATCAAACTAGCTTTTTTTTTTTTTTTTTTTTTGACAAAGTGAACCAAACTTGCATTAAAGAAAAAGTAAGATTACAACAGAAGCCCAAGAAAGGGCTGAAAAACACAAAAGAAACAACAAGAAATTAACAAGGCCCACTCCAAGAACAAGCTCCAGCCCAGAAGCCTCCATGTCAGTTGACACCGTCACAAGAGGAACATAACCTCGCAGAAGCGGGTAGTAGAGCCAGCCAATCCTTCCAAAGGAACACGCCGATAAGACCAAGGTCTAACACCGAGAGGCACCTAACTAGTCCCTTCAACTATCACTGGGTAGTCCGAAGTAAACAAGCACCGAAAAGAACATATAGAACCACAGAAAGGTAGTATAAGCAGGAACCACAAGGGTAAACTGCTCGGGGGAAAACTGTGGAACTAAGCCGCTAAGGGAAACACTCTAAAGAGTGAAAGTAGTGATAGTGATTGAAGATGAAGATACATCGGTGGAATCGGTGGTACTTAGAAATATGTAAAGGGATGGATGGCGGACAAGAGACATAGAAGAGATTAAGAAGATGTAGAATAAGTGGAGGACCAACAAGAGAGAAAGCAACTGGGAAGAGTGAAGGAAGGGTGGAGAGTGATGGAAAGCAAGATAGGGAGGGTAGCGGACATGGAGGAAAGAAGACAGAGGGACCATAACAAAGACAACAAGAGGAAACAAAACAACACATAGAAGACAAACTAGCCGAAAGAGGCTAGAAGACTCGCTCAGATTTGGGATAGGTCCCAGGGAAAAGTGCCCATGGCTGGCAGGAGGAAAGGCCACCGACTCTCAACGCTGTAGAGAGGAAACCCAGAGCGAGGAGTAAAGGACACGGAATCAAACTAGCTTCTTATACATGCTCATAAAATGAAAAATAGAACTAGATATACATAAATGTTTGTCAAAACCAAATGAAGAAATACATGTTTTTTTTTTAAACAATAACTAAACATGCATGGTTTAATTTTAAAATAGAATAATTTTTATTTTATTTACGAAAAGACGAGAACATATTAAGAATCAAAATTATAAAAGATGTCCTACACTTTTTGAGCTATGACAAAATTGAGAATAAAAAATATAATTTAAGCTATTACTTAAGTTCAATACATGCAGTTGTTTGACTACGACCTAGTTTGACTAGCTAACAGTCTCTTCTTTGATGTGCGTGGCGTGCCAGCACCTTGGGGTGCAAATCGTCTAGGGCTGGCTATCCCAGATATGACTTCTCTTCAAGCTAATGGACGAGGATAGCACCAACCTGGTCACAAGGTTCTTTCCTATGCCTTACAGATAAGGACTTTCGGTGTGATCTTCTACGCAACAGTATTGATACTCAATGTTGTAGGTTGAGCAGAGCAATCAATGGGAAGGAGGAGAAAGCATGAATGTTGCTAAAATGTCACTTTAGCTTTGCCGGATGTTTGCTAAGGCGTAACCCTAGCTTCACTGCGTTAAGGCGTCACCTTGACTATCACTGGTTTCAACTAGGTTAAAGGTTGCTCCGGGGACGGCTTGATAATCTATGCTATTAGTTGATTGAGGGGTTGTGTGTAGTTTCCCTTGAAACTGGCATATCTACTTAGGGTTTTGGTAGTTCCTTGCTATAGAAGGATTAATTGAATGATAGATTCCTAATTGGTCTTCGCTATTTAAATTGCATAAGGGCTCGTTTTCCTTATGAATTATGGCTTGGGCGAAGATGTAACCCAACACCATAGTAGGCTTATTTTTTGGCCACAGGTATCGCCCCGATAATACTGAATACTCTTAAGGATCTAGTCAAAATTACTTTTGGGCTCAAACAACAGTAAAAGCCCTAGAATTGAGAATAAATTGCTGAACTCAAGACCTTTATACTACTGTTACCACTTTACTCATCTTAAACCTCTAAGGTCATAGACCTAGGAGGTTTCTTTCTTGGATAACTAGTCTGACTTGGTCCAGTTGTTTCCAAGAATAAAGACTAATGCTTGAACTGTTTAGGTGGAAATTAGCTGAGGAGCTGAATGTTATGACCGAGACGCTAAGGCTGACTGAGGCTTCGCTATCCGCTAAACACTGCAAGAAAATACAATGCCATTAAGAGGAAGACCAGGATGATTCGATCTTTGCTCCTCCAATGCTCAAGTTAGATCTCATTTTGGCGGGAAAGAGAGGAGAGCAGAGCTCAAGAAATGATTGCCTGGCAAATGAGGAGTGAGCCCCTATTTTAGACACTAGTGGCGGACCTAGAAAATTAGCTATGAGGGGGCGAATTTAAACCATAATAGCTAATGAAAACTAAAATCCTTATCCACCCATTTCCAAAAAAATAATTTATGCATAAAACATATGAAAATAAGGAGAAATTTTTATGATATTAGATTAAACATGCATGAAATCATCAAAATCATGACACTTGTGGGGGCAAAAGCTGCATAATACACTTTCAAATGCATAAAATTGTCCAGTGCTTCTATATGTGCTTCTATATATATGAGTGTGAATATGATGATGCAGTGTGGGTGGCAGCCCCCACTAGCCCTATGATAGGTCCGCCAGTGTTGGACACTGATGATCAATGAGATTTGGTGCCAGCTGTTGCACTGACTCTTGCTCAGAGGATCGTTCCTACACACGGGTACAACCACACGTTGATCGTCTAGAAGCTAATAGCTAGCTAGCACACATAAGAAGAGAGATGCACGCTGGGATCACTCGCTTTGTATTAGCATAGTTCTCATGCTCAGCACGTGGACACGCTTACATGTACCACAAGCCCAAGAGCATAGTATTTTCCAATGACAAGGACTGATGCTGGTAATTAAGCCCAAAATCAATGTTTCCTCTTAGGGCAAGAATTGATGTGCAGTGGTCAGAAAATTGGCCACCGACATCATCGAAACCATCAATGAATCATCTTGGCTAGCTTATTCATGGCCAAATTATTCATTCCAACAACTTTGAAACCTTTTTCTATGAAACCTACCAAGTTCAGATAACCATCAAGATATTGTTCTAGCCTCAAAACACCTAGAACACACCACATCAAACAATCTTTCACCACCAAAGCCACCATAAAACACCCAAGCCAAGGCATAGACCACCAAAACCATGAAGCTGGGCCATAGAAGAAGAAGAAGAAGAAAAAAAAGGACCAATCCTCATTTCCATGACAACCACCATCACCAATGAATCAGATCAAATAGGACAATGGAATCGAACACAAAACATAGACTCAAAAGACTCCAAAACATATCCAAAGTAGTTCAAAAACATATCTCTTTCTCTAAAAAAAAAAAAACACTGGAGAAGACACGGATAAGCCTTCATGCTAACCCTAACCAAGTATGTAGGATCTAAAGTAAGAGGTAAGTACATTGTCAAAGATCCTAGCAGGGAGGGAGGGAGGGAGGAGCAGGAGGAAGGGGAGGGGGAGAGAGAGAGAGAGAGAGAGAGAGAGAGAGAGAGAGAGAGAGAGAGAGAGAGGAGGATTTTATTTATTTTTGACTATGTCGGGCCTCCAACACCACCGCTCTGTCACCGCCGTCGGACCACCATAGGAGGATGCCATCCAACTCCACGATCCCAACCCCACATAGCCTGTAATTGATGGAGATAAAGATTCCATCATTTATAAATTCCTACGGATTTTATAATTTTCTCATCTAAATACACCCTAAGGTATTCATAACTGCGATTTACAATTATAAACATGAACGGTTCAGGTTGAACAGATTCGGTTCATCTATTGATTTTATTTAGTTCGATACCTTAACGACCATTAATTTGAATGAAAATTTACATGAGTGATTTATATATTAGGACCTAAAAACTGAACCGTCGAGGTGCCGAAATACAATAAAAAAGTGGGTTTCACAAGGTATCCCTTAAAATGGAAAAAAAAATCCCTTAATGAAAGGGGCTACACACACACAGGCGCGCGCACATAGAGAGGCACACACGTTACACACACACACACACACACACACACTTTCTGTTGTTGAGAAAAGCCTTTATTGAGAAATATAAATTGGGATGAAATTCAAATGATTGGTTTTCAATTAGGATGAGGATGTCCTACTTACGTTTCAAGTAATCGTGGGAGCTCTCAAAATATTCAAGATGGATCCTTCCTTCACATGTACGTCCTCCTTTTAGCCAAGGTTCTAAAAAACGCTAGGTGCTAGTCGGGCGGTGATTCGGGGACTAGGCGGTTTTTAATTATTTTAATTTTAAAACTATTTTATAGTGATTTACCGAAGTTTTGAGATTTTGGAAATTAATTAAGGAAATAGAAAATGGGTGGAGCAATCCTAGCCATCCACAGTCTCCACCTCTTGATCCTAGCCATCCATTATCAATTGGACACATCTATATAACTTGGTGAACAGTGGGAGAATACACGAAATTTCGAGAGAAAGGGAGAGAGAAAGCTCGGTGCTCTCTGACCCGAGACACAGCTTGACCTGGCAGGCGACCCGACCTGAAATTACACTTCCGGCCACCCCACGAAGCCCGCGGGCACCCAAGTATTCGTCTCTGCGTCGCCTACCTCCCTGCATCCTCAGATCGTCCATGCATCGACGGTGAACAGAGAAGTAAATACTGGAAGCTCCGAGACTTCTCCGGTGAGCTCTGCAATCCCCGTCTGTTTCGGTCACCTTTTAGACTACCTGTGGTATGGAATCTCCTCCCCTCGTCTTCCTCTACATGTCTGCGTAATTAGTTTTCAGTTTGGATTGGGTTTTGATGGTTTGCAGTTCTGGGTAGCTACGGCTCTGCTTTGTTCATCGTTACCGGCAACCTTTCCGGCTTCGTTCTGACTTGGTTACATGCTCTTGATAAAGAAGTCGATCATGTCGCCAAGATTACCAGCTTGGGGCGTTACATACGGCGGTGATTTGGATGAGGAGGAGGAGAAGCGGAGGGAGTGAGAGGTTGGTGGAGAGAGATGTGGTTATGATTTGCATCAGTCCGCCTAGTTGCCGATCACCCAGCGCCAATCTGGGGCCTCCCAGCCAGCCTAGGAGCCACCCAGCCCATCTAGGCGGTCGATTTTCTCCCTCACGCCTAGCTCGATCAACTAGGCCATAATCGGAACGGCCTACAGCCGCCTAGCGCCTAGGCGGCCGACTAGGCCGATTTTTAGAACCCTGCTTTTAGCTTAATGTTATGGTGCATTTTTATCTGATAAAGGAGTCGAGTCATGTTGAAGAATTGAGCAATATTGTCATACTTGTAGTTAAAGTTACACATCTTTAGCAGTGGCGGATCCAGGATTGGAACCTTGGACGGGCTGGATTTCTTAAACAAAAAAAAAATTGTATACATATATATATATATATATATATATATATTATGGAGAATCTCGACGGTGCGAGAGAATTTTATTAATTTGAAAAAAAGGCTACTCAGGGGGGGACGTAGTGAGTCTTACCCCTCAAATGCATATCTATACAAAACTAAAAAACAAAATCAACAATCACCTAGTCAGAAACCACATTTGAACTTGAAGACTCAACATTTGTTCCTTTAAACCATGTGTCAATGAATTTTGATCGCTTCGGTTTTGGCTCATGATTTGACATTTTACTCTAAGTCTCTAACACCTATAAATTAAGAAATTAATTTTGAATTAACTACTTTTCATAATAACTAATTTAACGAAAACAAAAGCCACAATATAAGTCACAATTTTATATGCACAATGAAAAGAAAAGAAAAAAGTACCTTGGAAAGCATTAGATTGTAGCTACTCTAATAATGGAGTCCAGAAGACTAGAAGTACTTCCATCCTGGCATCCTGCAGAAGATCATACATAGATGCACACATGAACAAGAAATTAAAACAAAGAAACGCCAAGAAAGCAGCGAATCTTGCAGTAGAAAAGGTGCAAATCTTCAAGTCACCGAATCAGCCCACAAATCTAACTCAAATTCCAAGAAATTGACACCTAAGACGAATCCTTCACAAGACTAAACATCCTGACTACAGCCTACCTGATTTCCAGTCTGCAACCTTCATTCTTCAATCCACAAAAGCTTCAATCCAAATATCCAATACAACCTACGAAATTGAATTTCACATCAATCCTTAACCCTAAAAATTGCCCCAAATTGGATTGATTCAATTAAACAAAATTGAACTTGATCAGTTCATTAGTTGATCTCTGGCTCTTTGGGAGAAGTGGAGAAGGGAGAACCGGCTGAGCCACAGGCGGCGAGAGGAGGAGGAAGTGGGAGAGAGTGAGACTGTGAGAGACGATTGCCGTAGACCTGTAGTCGATGAGTGGACTAGTGGAGTCGGGAGAGCCGGCTGAGCCGCAGGCGGTGAGAGGAGGAGGAAGTGGGAAAGAGTGACTGAGTGAGACTCAGAGACTGTGACTCTGTGAGAGAGTGAGAGACTATAGACGATTCACTGGAGATGAGAGGTGACCCATAGTCGATGTTGATGAGTGGAGTGGGGAGTTAGTTCGGGTTGGCTACTGCGGGCTGGACAAACCCCAATTTAAAAAAAAAAATGCATACATCTAAATTTTTTTTTTTTTGCTTCAAAAGCCTGTCCTAGTCCATGCATGGATCCGCCACTGATCTCTAGCATTACCTACCATAAACGGATAAACCCTAAACCCCAGATGGACCGAAACCTTAGCGTTTTTCGTTCGTGGGTACAGCGGACCAATTAATGGATTATGGATTTTCGCTCTGCATGAGTGATCGAGTTTTGCTACAGATGGGCAACTAGTTGAAGGAGTATAGTGTGTGTGTATATTGTCGGTTAAGTTGCCCTGGAAAAAATGAGGCACATTCCTGGGTTTTACGTCATTTACAGATTGATTGCACTGTCAACCCTTATTATTTATCAATTGACATGTAATTTCACCTCACTTTTTATCTTCATTGATTGGATTGGAAGTGTCATTGTCTCACTAGCTAAGCCTTGTCTAGCTAGATGAATCAACATCAGAGAGGAAGTAGATGGGATGTAGGGTTCTGATTTATGAAGTTAATTCCTAAAAATTAGTGCTCCAGCCTACCGAATCATATATATTTTTAGCCAAAGAAACACGCATATATATATGACATTAGGACATATCAATTTGCAAATAAGAAGGGAAAGTGACCAAGGATATCACATAATGAAGAGATGCCCCCACAAGTTGTTAATGCAACATCTGAAAAGATGCCCTTTCGGTGGTCCAAACCCCCCTCCCATCTAGTTTCAGAGACAACAATGATATCATACCCATCAAGCTTTTAATTGAAGGAGAGTTCAAATGAGCCATCCTTATAATGACAGTTATGGTTCTTACAAGTTGAAAAGGAAAAGAAAAAGGAAAAAGAATTAAAGCCCACCATCCATCATATTCATGGTCTTAGCCAGACTTAGTTCCAATGCATGTTATATACATTTTGTTATATATGTGTATGATACATTTGTTTTTGTTTTACATATCCTTCAAATTTAAAGTGGGGCTTCTGAAATCATGTTCTGATTGCCACTTGCACTGGTTTTTTGGCCCCTTAAATTTTTGCAACCACATTCCTGGCATCTGTTTTTTCTGCATTTCAATTTGAAACATCTCTCTTAATTTCCAAAACATTAAATTTGGTTTTGGTTTGAAGCTTAGAATGTGAAGTCACATGTGATGAAGAAAGCAAACAGGAATGTTTTGTCCCCCTTCCCTTTTCCATTTGCACTTCATCGTCATTATCCAGCAGCAGCTAGCTCGAATCCTCTGGACTCGACTGCATAAATTTTTGATCAACAACTAATTAATAAGCATGCAAACACGTACATGTTTCTTAGAGATGCATTTATATGACCTGAAACATATGTAAGCATGACTTATAAGTGATTGAGTACAGTACATGATAATTAATCTACCAAAACCTGTGCTTATCCAAAGACAGAAGTATGAGTTAGAGACTTAGAGTTACAGACTTACAGTTGAAATTTCCAGCGAATACAAAAAAGTACATGGTACTTGAAGTTAAAAAGTCCTCCAGTCAAATTCTAAAGTACACAGCCAACTTATACAATGAAACAATACTAATAAGGATGCGGCTATTGTCACCATACTAACTACTTTGTGCACCCATTATGCAGGTTCTTGTTCTTCTTCTAATTGCTTCCATTAAAGCTCGGAGCTTGAATTGCCTCCTTTTGATGTCAAATTTTGTTGTGCTTTTCTTAGTTATCTATGGCTACTTTGGGTTTTGTTGATAAAAATGTTTTGCTTGAAAGTTGGAACCAAATTGTTGATTTAGAGTGGTGAACTTAATTACTTGGTAATATTGAAGGAAAATGAGTTTCTTTAATTATGAGTCGTGATGGAAATTTCTGCTAGGAAATGTGCATTAAGGCTATTTGATATAATGCTTCTATGAATGAGTATACAACTGAAGGTTGTTGTTTGCTCTCTGTTTGAGTTTTTTAGATGCCCAGTTGAATATTTCAATGAAATAGTGTTGGAAAGTTTAAGCTTTAATTTTCGATACTTTCTCCAATACCTGAGTGAATGTATTAGGTGAAAATTAGCTTAGCTAGGTAAAGTCATAAAGAGAATAAGAACCTGCATATTTTTCTAGTGCCGTTGTAAGCTATAATGGAGAATGGTATAATAAACTTCAAATTAAAAAAAAAAAGGAGAATTCCACAAATAGTCATTCAACTATGACTCATTCGACACTTTGGTCACTCAATTTTCAAATATATCACTTTGATAACGCAACTATTATTTTGTCAATCACTTTAGTCACTCGAGGGACATTTTATCTCACTTTAATCATTTCTCCCAATCATTCTAATACAGATTTATCAAATTTTCACAATTGGTTGGACGAAAATATCATTAATATTGTAGCAAATAATTTTTTTTAGAGTGCTTCTATTCATACCTCCAAAATTAGCATTTGGACCTCCATCTTTTTTCAAGAGGTTTCACTATGTCAGTTGATATGAAATTACCAATAAAGACCCGGATAAAGGAAAAAAAAAAACAGTTTCCTCTAGTACGTTATTCGACAAACAACCCGGCGTATCCCGTAAGACTCTCAATTTATTGAATCGATCAGTATCATTTTTTCTCATTGTTAATGTTAATCAATGTTGAAAAGCAGTTTCCTCTAGTACGTTATTCGACAAACAACCTGGCGTATCCCGTAAGACTCTCAATTTATTGAATCGATCAGTATCATTTTTTCTCATTGTTAATGTTAATCAATGTTGAAAAGTGTGCTTCATTTTCTATCAAAAGTTTGAAGAAATCCACCACAGCTACATTATCTTGTAGCCTTCATTTATCTGTATATTTAATCATATTGTGATATTGATACAAATTTCAAAAGACTCTCTACAACATAAGTTGAATGTAGTCTGTCGGTGAGCCGTGACCTGTTGGTTAGCCAGCCTAACTAACACTATGGGGATCTCACGGGTTCAAATCTCACTGACATCAGGGATATGGGGTGGGGGTGGGGGTGGGGAGTTACATTATCGTCTAGAGTCAAAAAAAGAAGAAGTTGAATGTAGTCTAGTGTTCACACAACATATTTCAATTACAAATGCTTCTTTTGGAACATCGATCAAAGCATTTAGAATACAACTTAAATAGGCCAAATTATTTTAGGGTTCTCAACGATTAAGATGGAGGCTAATTTCCAATGAAAAAATAAAAAACATGTGAATGCATATCCTGTTACTTCTCTATGACCTTTCCCCATTGTTCTCTTGGATGGTATTGATCCGGGTAAAATCTGATAGTGGAAACAACTTAAATAGGCCAAATTATTTTAGGGTTCTCAACGATTAAGATGGAGGCTAATTTCCAATGAAAAAATAAAAAACATGTTAATGCATATCCTGTTACTTCTCTATGACCTTTCCCCATTGTTCTCTTGGATGGTATTGATCCGGGTAAAATCTGATAGTGGAATATGGAAATACCAATTTGGTGACCACATGAAACCAGCGATCTGGGGAAAAATTGATAGTGGAATATGGGAATAGCAATTTGGTGACCACATAAAACCCAACTGTGTCTTTACTGTGCACTAAGGTCTTCAAGTTCATAGTTTTTATTTTTTTAATACCAAGACTCTAATGAATCTGTAAATTAATCGAGGGTGCAGTGGGAGAGCGAGAGAAGAAATGAACATCTATTAAATAAGTTTATCCTAATATCGATCAATTGCAGGTAGCTACCTTGACACCTTGCAAGTTGCAACTAAGCCTTCATCGAGAACCCTAGCTTTGGTCAGATATTATGGGTTAAGTGCATTTTGGAAAAATATAGGAGGTGTAGTTAGCATATTGTATATTTGAAAAAGTAAGTTGGAGGTATAATAAGCAAGAAGGTGTAAATGCCAATTTTGGAGGTATGAATAGAAGCACCTTTTTTTTTTAATTAAAAAAATTAACGAAGTAACTAAAGTGAATAACAGAGTTAAAGTTGAGTGACCAAAATAATATATTTAAAAGTCGAATAGGTAAAAGTTGAGTGACCATTTGTGATATTCTCCTTTAAAAAAATATATATATGGGGTGAGAAGAGAATGTAGGGTGAACAAAGTGATTAGTAGGGTGACAATGGGGGAGGATAATTTCCCGGTGGCAATAGCCGCACCTACTAATAATATATTTAAACTTTTTTTTTTTGACATCTGACCAATATTAAATATTTAAGATTGACTGTTTTGTTATAAAATTGTAAGAGCATTTAAACCGTGAAGCCATGGCATCACACTATTTTAATTCTCTGAACTAAGATCTAAACGTGAAGGATTATTATTATTATTATCATCATTATTATTATTTAACAAATTTCTAATTAATAATTTTCGTATTTATTATCTCAAACTTTCTTGTTGTCGGCAAGATTTCCTAAAAGTTTCATTGAATATGCTTTTTTTTTCAATATATGAACCCTTTCTTGATCTGAATTGACCGAAATGGTCTCGAATACCATTAAAACCTACACAGACATCATAGATGACATAATGAAAAATTTGTTGAATGTAAGCATCAAAGTTGAAGAATGACAAAGACAAAAATAACCGAGTGTCGCATCCAAACAAGCCTTGCTTAAAGGGACACATGACCTCTCTACGTATCTGTCTATCCATTTGGTCCATACATACATACATGGCAAGAAATAGGTTGCAGAAGGATGGAGAATTGAAAGATGGAAAGGAGCGAAGTGGGGATGAGGCCCAAGACATATGAGTTCTCAGGCGACGTCGCATTCCAGCCACCTAATGGGAAAGAGAGATAAGGAACAAGAAGATAGTGACCTTTCTCTCTTAGTGTCACAACAGACAATCAACAACGCGGTTAGCTGCTGCTATAGACATACAGAAAAAGAGAGACATCCTTATTTACTATTTAATGAGAACTAGGGTTTTTCTCAGGATGGTGACCCATTTGTTGGTGTCCTTCATGGTCATCACATGTAGTTCGTTTGGTTCCCTGCTAATTATATCATTGCCTCAAGGGATACATGGGAAAACTTTTTGTTGGACTTGCATTAGTATATATGGGAATGAGCACTGTGGCTGAGTGGTTCATCTAAAGAATAATGAAATGGACAGTCTCAGAGTTAAAATGTAAAGGATGTTTCTTTTATCTTCACATTTCACTTGACCCCGACCCCATAATAAGAGCTTGAACCCAAGACCACTACCGCTAGTACTCAAACTCGGGACATTGGGACTGGGAATGTAAATCCTAGAACGGGAAACTAAAAATTAGAGATCAAAGTTGTAAACCCTGAACTTGGGACAATTAATGGGACTAGGACTACTGGTTCTCGAACTTGGGATTCAAGACCCGGGACACATATCCCAAACTCAAGTCCCGCCAGCCATACCCGGCCCTTTGACTCGGAGTACGGACTTGAAAACAAAGATGGGAAAAAAAGTTTATCGGGTACTCACTGTCTATCAATCATTTATTTAATTTTCACTCTCCTTGTAGGAAACGAGGAGATTGACAAGAGTTGGATGATCGTGGATTTCCAGGGAATTAGTTAATTAACTTAGGTTTGGGTTCTTAACGGTATTTATGTCAATTAATATAGCCAAAACTGAAACAACATTTCCCTCTCATTGTAGTTAACGTACTAAAGAAATGTTTTATCTAAATTAAATTCAGGTCTAGTCTTTTTCAAAGTCCAAAATGACAAGCTTCTAATAGAAGGGTTTCACCAAACTGCAATCTATCAAACTAATAAAGGCGTCTCTCCTTTAGAGTTATGAGACGTCGCCATGCGACGTTGCCACTTCATGAGGCAAAGGAAAAGGCAAAGGCCTAGCTAGCTTAGCTCAGGTTCGCATCAGATCGATAATACATATCTAATTTTACTTGCTTTACAATTGCAGGGTCCAATATATCCGTCCATACGTATGTACAAGTAGCTAGTGGTGCAGTTGCATTTAACCCAATTAACATGGTCCCCTACCCAAAGTCTTGTATGACTATGACTTTAATGGCAAAGACGAAGCTTATGTGAATGAAGGGTTGCTGTTACCGGCCATTTTATCGTTGTTAGGGTTAGGACTTGAGAGAGAAGGAGATCACATTGGCATGGCATGCATGTTAAAACTAGGGGATAAAAGGAGGGTCCACCTTGAGATGGGTGCAAATATATACATGCTAATCTATCGTGCAGGTTGCAGGTACCTTCCATTCCATATATTCGAACAAACAAAAATAAACCAAAACCGTAGAAATATATATCATATATGTGAGCCAAAGAGAGAAAGAAGAGAAGATAGATAGTGATTTGTCATGGGATTGAAAGGCGAGGTAGAATAATGAAGGAAGAGAGAGGCAGTTGGAGTTGGGGCTACTGGAAATAATTGCAAAGCGAGTCAAGCACGCTGCATGCACGAATATGATAGCAGAGGAAACTGGGTTTTTGCCAGAGAGAGAGAGTACTGTCAACAAAAAATTATCAGGTCAGGAAATTACTATTTCTGAGTAAAACTCTGTAATCCAGTCACAGACATTCATCGGAACCCCCCTTAAAACCCTATATATAACAACAACGAAGTAAGGTCACCCTCTTTGAGTCAGTTCAAAAAGAAAAACAGGTACGTCTTATGTGATATTGCTGACCGTACTGGGTAAAACAAAAAGATGGGAGTTATTGAACAAAGCGAGCTTAGAGAAAAAAAAGTATACTGAAACTTTCAACACCAGTAACCAAATTTATAAAAGAATTAACCAATTAATTTACCTATGCCCTGAAAGTACTCATCGCCTCTAATTTGTACTCCTCAACTTGCCCTTATTTTTTTTCTCCAATGGGAAACAAGAAACTTCATAGATTAATTCACTGTAGGAACATTAAGAGGTTTGTAGGTGGTTGGTACGTTATAAACCTTACCCAATCATGGCCAGTTAAAAAAATTACCCCCAATCATCTCTCTCTTTCTCTCTCTCTCTCTCTCTCTCTCTCTATATATATATATATATATATATATATATATATATATCATTAGTTCGGCATCTTAATCATCTAATCATGTTTTTCATGCAAACTTTATATGTTTATAGTTAGATGATTAAATAATTTTTACTTTGGCTAATTATGAATTGTCAGAGATCAGTTTGTGATGTACCTAAAGTGGTGCTTTGTTAACTAATTTACAGCAGCTTTGTAAGAGTTTCCTCACATGCTTTAAGAACTTAAACATACCATCTGGTGATCAGAATTGTCCATTTTTAGGTCTTTGGTCATCTAAAAGTTGACTTTACTAAAAATAAATAAATAAATAAAAATAACTGCAATTCGTTTATTCGTAATTTCATCACTATAAAAGAAAGTTAATCATTTTAGCTAGCTTGTCCAAAATCTTCCAAATTTGAATTATACAACTAAAAATGGGAACCGTCCACCATATATAATTACATGCTTTCCTTTTGTGTAATCGATCTGCTAAATACCATTGTTCATAGGACCACTTTTTACAGAATCCCTGCAACAGATATAAAACAGCCAACAAAGCTATAAAGAACCAACACCAACTACTAGTACGCACCCTGGTCCTGGAGAGAGAGAGAGAGAGAGAGAGAGTGAGAGAGAGAGAGTTACCAACAAATTCGAGGGTACGTAGGGTCAATTCTTTCTCTTGCAGACTTTTACAAAGCAAGCTTACTAAGGAGGTGCCATGGTGACTGATGGGTACACGTACATGCAAATGAGAGGAAGAGACAGATCGCACAGAAACAAAGAAAAGAAAAGTGCCTTCTGAAACTTTGGTATGCTAAACTGTTCTTGGACTGCATTATAAGCAGCAGATAAAGCTGATTATTAACTTTTATTCGGCAAACATTATCGGATAATATATAATGGACTTGGATCTACTTTTCGTTTACAGCAAAATTTGTCAGCAAAGCAGGCTGATAATCTAAATCCTAGTTACTTGGGTTAACGAGCGCTATATTTTTTAGGAAAAATGGCCCAAACAGTGTGTCAGTGTTTCACATTTTTGTCATTCTAAACTTTCGTACCTCAGCTTCTAAAACTATCATAGTGGTATCTGAGGTTTTTACCCCGACCCAATTTTAATATATGGAGCTGTTAGCTCCGTTATGGTGCCATCCAAAATTCAAATGTGCAAGGACAATCTCGTCTATTCAGCTTTACATCTCTCTCTCTCTCCCCCCTGTTCATCATATACAGATGTAAGAACAAAGAGAAATCTCATCATTTACTCCCACATTAAAGAAAAAAAAATGGTTCCAATTTTCACAATTCCCCAATTCTCTCTGTTTCAAACTTCAATACCAAAACAAACAAAGATCAATTTCAATTTTAATCTTTATATAAATCATCAGATTATAAGAAAACAAGAACACAAAAATGTCCTCACAATGTCGATCAAAATTGAAATCCAAGTGTTCAATAACAGTCTGGTTCATTAAATTTTGAACAAATTCTGCAGCATCGTTCTCTGATATCAGATGCAACCCACAGTCTCTCACTTTTAAATCTGGTCTCTTTGTTGAAACTGAAGCTTGAAGTATTGGTTTATCAAACAACCCACCAATTGCCCACCTCGTGGTTCATAGCAACAAAGTCCATATGAACCAAACCTG